>AWOL01S0016013.1:12582-36548 GCA_000715115.1 Nicotiana otophora | reverse complement strand
CATGGCCCTCGAGTTGGACCTTCGATCATGGCTTCGATACACTAGCTCGAGCATGTACCTCGTAAACCCTGGGCTCGATACCTGGGCTCGATATCTGGCTCGATANTCATGGCCTCGATCAGGGCATTGAGGTTGGGCCTTCGATCATAACCTCAATCATGGCATCGAGCTTGAGCCTTCGATTGTGACCCTCGATCTTGGGTCTCGATCCTGACCCTCGAGCCTTGCCTTCGATCATGGCTCTCGAGCTGGACCTTCGATCATGGCCCTCGAGTTGGACCTTCGATCATGGCTTCGATACACTAGCTCGAGCATGTACCTCGTAAACCCTGGGCTCGATACCTGGGCTCGATATCTGGCTCGATACCTGGGCTCGATCACAGCCCAGAATGTCCAACAGAAGAGGAAAAATTGCAGCAGCTTTTTAACTCAAATCTTTGATCTGTTAACCATCCGAAACTCACCTGATGCCCTCAGAACCTCAACAAAATATACCAACAAGTCCTAAAATATCATACGAACTTAGTAGAACCTCTAAAGTACATCAAACAATGCTAAAACCATGAATCATACCCCAATTCAAGCTTAAATGCAAATAAGAGTTTTCAACTTCTACATTCGACGTCGGAACCTATCAAATCAACTCCGATTGACCTCAAATTTTACACACAAGTCATAAATGACATAACGGAGCTATAAAAATTTTCGAAACTAAATTCCGACTCCGGTATCAAAAAGTCAACTCATCGGTCAAACTTCCAAACTTAAATTTTTGTTTTTAGCCATTTTAAGCCTAATTTAACTACGGACTTTCAAATAAAATTCCGAACACGCTCCTAAGTCCAAAATCACCATACGGAGCTGTTGGAATCATCAAAATTCTATTCCGGAGTCATTTTCTTAAAATATTAATCGAAGTCAAACTTAGCACTTTAAGGCCAACTTAAGGAACCAAATGTTCCGGTTTCACCCCAAATACTTCCAAATCCCGAACCAACCATCCTCGCAAGTCATAAATCATTACAAGCACCTATGGAAAATTTTATTTTAGGGAACGGGGTTCTAAAAGTTAAAATGACCGGTTGAGTCATTATAAAAGAAAAAGGAAAGTCTCATAATTAATGTTTACTCTCTCTTGATTATCATCATCAAAAAGGGGGAGATTGTTAAGTTATATTCCAAAGTTTCAATGATGACAATGTTCACTTACCTAGGTTTGCAGGAATCGAAATTATCAAAACGAAAGAATACTAATGAGAAGGTGTCCAAAGATGTGATTGCTAAATTAATGGACAAGAAGAAGGAATCAAATTTTAGCACATCCATTTAGCCTCAATCAAAGGAAATCAGATTACAAATCAAGGAGCTATTGCCAGCAAATATTCAGTATCCTTAATTAAGCTCAATCGTAGGCTTGAATGTCTCCTCAATGTAAGTCTGTGACAAGAAAAGTCACGATCGAATCTGGTCCCTCCCAAGAGCAGGATTCGAAGAGGCACCCCTTGGGTCAAATCCCTTTGAAGATCTCATGCCTCTATTTTCGGTCAAGGCTCAACAACTCTCTTTTCTCCTATAAGAAGTCTACTAAGATCAAATGGAAGATTTGCGCAACTACACACATTATTTTCTAAATCTCTCTACTTCTTAGCCTAAACACTGTAATCCTCAGTTTATCAGTGTCTCAAAAGATAGAAAGAATTAGAACACAAAAGAGAGTTGTGTTATTATTCAAAATTCATTGTTGCTATACTTCGTTGGTGGTGAACGAATCAAAACCATCTGTATTGTAATACTTTCAAGATCTAAAGGAAACCCTTGTGACCTAAGGAAAACTAGATGTAAGTACTATATCGATACCGAACCAGTATAAAATCGTTGTGTGTTATTCTCTCTATATTTACTGTTATCTTACATTCTACTCTTAATCTAGTCAACTAAAATCATTATTAGTCGACTATTTTTTTTAATAGACCACAATTCACCCCCTTTTGTACCTTCAAGAAGGAGTGCGATGACGTATGGACTTTCTTTTTTGAGCAGTTGAAGATCGTAGTTGATGATAATCCAAAGTTGTGCATAATTTCTGGTAGACATCTTAGCATAGCCAATGGAATAATTTATCCGGTTTGTAAGCATGATTATCATGAATTTTGCATAAGTCATCTTGGTAAAAATCCGCGCAAAAGGTTCAAGGGTGAAGATTATCTTTATCACTATTATTGGGCAGCACAAGCACATAGCAAAAATGAGTTTTTTTAAAATCATTTTTAGCAACTCAGGGAAGATGCCAAACAAAATGTCTTGAATTGAGGTTAGATTTTAGAGATAGAGCAAGTCTTCATTTTCTAGAAATAGGTACGAAGTGATAGCCACAAATATTGTCGAGTCGCTTAACACCATATTGCAGGAAGAAAGAGAATTCATTTTGGTTTTCCTGTTCAACTATACTGGTCGAAGGTTCGCCGAAAACGTCAAGCAGAGAAAACTATATTTGTGCCTTCAGCTGGAAAAAAAAAATTAAGAAAAAATATAGTGAAAGGCAGCTCCTCGATGGTCTATGATTTAAACGGGAAACTTAAACAAACAAATGTTCCATCTGCAAGAGAAATGGCCACAAGAAGACCACCTGCCAATCTTTGGTACTGTGATGGTCTGGTTCTATAATAATTTGCTATTTTGATGATTTTATTAAGCATAGTATTGTAATTATCTGGTTATGTTGTGTATGCTTAACTTAGTTTTGTTGCTAGTGTACTAATATCAACTTATGTATTGATTTATAATCAATTTTCTTTGCCCATAGTTCTTGGTCTTTAAATATCATGTCTACAATATATATGTTAGTCATGTAGTCTATTGACAACACCTAGTTATAATCAACTATACTAATGGTCTAGTATCATATTGCCAAACAACTTCATTCGATTGAAACATGCATCGTCTCATTGAACACTGCCACAATTGTGCAAATTAAATTGGATGAACTTGAAAAAAGAAAAAAGGTCACTACCATTAATACGTTCCAAAAAATAAAATACCGAAATCCATTATAGGGAACACCAAATGCTATTATCTTTTAATTCATTCTTTACTTATAAATAACAGTCTTAACTACAAACAAAATTCACTTCTTACAAGTTAATCTGCAGAAAGTAATATTGTATACGGGTAGAACCGAGCTTTATGCTTGATCGAGGTATCTGGAACAATAGGTTAAGGTTCGGCACCTGCGTAAGAGATCGAAGTTACAAATGTGACTGAGCTCGATATCGAGGATCAAAGTTCGAACAAGACCATCAGATTTGCCCTCGAATTTATCGGGGGCACGACCGGCCCGCTTCTAACAGCTTCGAAGAAAAGTTTTACCCACTCACACGATAAGTATCCGTGATTCTTGCCATTGACCAATTATTATGACGGAAATTATGGGATTAAGTCAAAAAGGGAGCCAACGGTCAACATAATTTCTTATAAAATAATGTCTTAAAGGTTTATCTCCATGTATATATAAAGGGAATGGAGTAATTCATTATAGAGAGGGTAACATACTTAAAAAACAACATGCTATCTTTTTAGCTTTGTTCATATTGTTTTGGCTTAAATAATATTCCGAAAATATCTCTCCTAAATTCGAAGGAAGTTAATCCTACGAGGCTTAAGTTATTCAATCTGCATGGTTTGTATTTATTTTTCTATTTAGTTTTCCATATTAAACCTGATTTTTCGCTTTGTATCAAATTGGATCACGTATCCTTAAAACCGCGTATAAATTCAATTGTTATCCGATTTTTGGGGTAAAATATTTTGGCGTCCACAGTGGGGCTAAGGATAATAGTAGTTATTTGATACAAATCTTCATAACACACACTACTGTACACTTGCTCTTTGAAGTATCTTTGATTTCAGGCCAAAAATAACAAACTCTCTATTAGTACTTCTACATATCGACAATGAAGTCGGTCATCAAGGTGAGAATAACAACATGGTATCCGCTAATGCAGGGCCACCCGGTGATGTCGTTGGAATTCAGACTGCGGATCCAATTGATGTAAATTCACATGCGGCCGTCGACGCGAACTTGCGTACCGACCCTGAAAACAGCGTCCGTGGTGGAGCCCAATCTGCAGTTCGAAACACGCAAAATATTGAAGAAGATGGGATTAGCCTATGCATAATCTTCGAAATGTCGCAAGCTCAACAGGTGGCGATAGCGCAGTTGCAGAGCCAAACCCAGGCACCGAGAAGGGTTGAACTTGATCTGCCCCAAGAAGTCACCCGCAGAACAGAACCGGCCGTGGAAAGGTCGAATGAACAATAGTCGGGGACTAACCCCAAAATTATAAAAAATACTCGAGGAGCTGACAAAGCGAATAGAGTCAGGGGAAAAGAAAATCGAAGCGAACGATAAAAAGGTTGAAACCTATAATTCCAGGGTAGATCAAATCCTAGGAGCACCCCCAATATTGAAAGGGTTGGATTCCAAGAAGTTCGTGCAAAAACCTTTTCCTCCAAGCGCGGCCCCAAACCCGATCCCCAAGAAATTTCGTATGCCCGAAATACCTAAATACAACGGAACGACCGATCGAAATGAGTATGTAACCTCTTATACATGTGCCTTCAAAGGGAACGACTTAGAAGATGATGAAATCGAGTCTGTTTTGCTGAAAACATTTGGGGAGATGCTGTCAAAGGGAGCCATGATATGGTATCACAACTTACCTCCTAATTCTATTGACTCATTTGCTATGCTTGTAGACTCTTTCGTAAAAGCACATGCTGGTGCCATCAAAGTCGAAACTAGGACATCAGACCTTTTCAAAGTCTAACAGAAGGAGAACGAGATGCTCAGGGAGTTCGTGTCCCGTTTTTAAATGGAACGAATGGATCTGCCGTTGGTCGCTGATGATTGGGCTGTTCAAGCTTTCACTCAGGACTCAATACTCAAAGCTCGGTGGCTTCGCAGCAATTAAAGCAAAGCCTGATAGAATACCCTACGGTTACCTGGACCGATGTACGCAATCAGTATCAATCAAAAATCAGAGTCGAAGATGACCAACTCGGGGCAACCCATATATCCCGCCAAGACTCTCGATAGAGCCAGAAGGGACATCGATCGTGAACCAGGATCAAATGAGGATTGATATCGACCCAATAATGGAGATCGAAGGAGCAGTGGGTCGGGGCGGAACCCCGTAGAAAATGACAGGAGAAGTGATCGAGGTCGAAGTAACCGGGTACTCATGACCAAAAATAGCTTTGATAGGTCCATCGGGCCTAAAAAAGCACCGAGACTATCAGAATACAACTTTAATATCGATGTTACTACCATCGTATCTGCTCTCGGGCGCATCAGTGATACCAAATGGCCTCGACCTTTACAATATGATCCATGTCAAAAGGACCCTAACCAGATGTGCAAATATCATGGCACTCACGGTCATAGAATGGATGATTATCGACAGCTGAGGGAAGAAGTAGCCCATTTAGTCAACAATGGGCACCTTCAAGAATTATTGAGTGACCGAGCCAAGAACCATTTTAGATATAGGGATTCTAACAATCAAACAGGTCAAGAAGATACTGAACCTAAACACGTCATAAATATGATCATCGGTGGAGTCGACATCCCACAAGGGCCAATGTTGAAACGCACCAGAATTTCCATTACCAGGGAGAAACGAACTCAAGACTACATACCTGAAGGAACTTTATCCTTCAGCGATGAGGATGCCAAAGGGATCATACAACCTCACAATGATGCTCAGGTAATATCTGTACTCGTAAATAAAACTAGAATCAAAAGTGTGTTAATTGATCCAGGTAGCTCGGCCAACATTATTCGATCGAAGGTCGTAGAACAGTTAGGTCTACAAGACAGGATCGTGCATGCAGTCCGAGTCCTAACCGGGTTCAACATGGCATGTGAAACCACCAAAGGAGAGATAACATTACCAGTCAACACAGCCGGAATCATACGAGAGGCCAAGTTTTATGTAATCAAGGGGGACATGGGGTACAATGCCCTTCTCGGAAGGCCATGGATCCACCACATAAGGGCAGTACCCTCAACTCTTCACCAAGTGTTAAAATTTCCAGTCCTAGGGGGAATCAAGATAATCTACGGGGAACAACTGGCCACAAAAGAGATGTTTGCCATCGAAGAAGTGGTTCCGATATCGATGCTCACAACACCGAAGGAACCAAATCCTGATGCCGAGGCTAAATAGTAATTACCGACCCCGGTAACGGTCCAATCAAATAAGCAAAGGACCTACGAAGACGATGATTACAGGGTTCCTCGATCTTTTATAATCCCCGATGATTCCGACGCAACCAAATCGACGATCGAAGAGCTGGAACAGGTTGTATTAATCGAGCATTTGCCCGATCGAAAGGTATACCTGGGCACGGGACTGACTCCCAAGCTTAGAAAAAAACTTATTCAATTTCTTATAGTTAACATAGATTGTTTTGCTTAGTCCCATATTGATATGACAGGGATCCCACCAGAAGTAATTACTCACAAATTAAGCATGAACCCAAAAATTAATCTGGTCAAACAGAAGAGGAGGCCTCAATCCGAGGTCAAAAATACTTTCATCATGGACGAGGTATCTAAACTCCTAAAAATAGGGTCCATTCGAGAGGTTAAATACCCGGATTGGCTAGCAAACATAGTGGTAGTCCCTAAAAAGGGAATAAACTAAGAATGTATGTAGATTACAAATATTTGAATAAAGCGTTCCCCAAAGACTCTTTTCCTTTGCCCAAAATCGATCGTATGATCGATGCCACGGTCGACCACGAGATCCTCAGTTTTTTCGATGCCTATTCCGGGTACAACCAAATACGTATGGACCCGGGTGATAAGGAAAAAACCTCTTTCATCACTAAAAATGGCATATACTGTTATAATGTAATGTCGTTTGGATTAAAAAACGTTGGTGCCACATACCAATGCCTAGTAAATCCGATGTTCGAAGAACGGATAGGAAAATCAATAGAAGTTTACATTGACGATATATTGGTTAAATCCCTGCGAGTAGAGGACCATTTAAAGCATCTGCAGTAAACCTTCAGTATATTGAAGAAATACAACATGAAGCTGAATCCGAAAAATTGCGCGTTCGGAGTCGGATCGGGTAAATTTCTTGGATTCATGGTATTCAACCGAGGAATCGAGATCAACCCTGAAAGATCAAAGCTATTGAAGATATCATGGTAGTGGACAACGTAAAGGTCGTGCAAAGGCTAACCGGGCACATTGCCGCCCTGGGACGATTCATCCCAAGATCCTCCGATAAGAGTCACCAATGTTTCTCGTTGCTGAAGATGAAAAACAACTTCATATGGACCCCGGAATGCCAAGGGGCCTTGGAAGAACTTATGCGGCATTTAACAAGCCCACCACTACTCAACACACCGAGGACAGATGAACAAATGTACTTGTATTTGGCAATATCGGAGATAGCGGTAAGTGTAGTCCTAGTCCGGGAAGAACAAGGTATGTAATTTCCGATTTATTAGGTGAGGCCAAAACTAGATACCCCCACCTGGAAAAATTGGCACTCGCTTTGCTAAGTGCCTCGAGGAAACTAAAACCATACTTCCAATGTCACCCCATATGTGTCGTAAATACTTACCCGTTAAGGAACGTTATGATAAACTCGAACTCGTGGGCCGACTGTCCAAATGGGCTGTGGAAGTAAGTGGGTACGATATTGAATATCGACCTCAGACCGTAATTAAGTTCCAAATATTGGTAGACTTCGTGGCTGACTTTACACCGGCCCTGATACTTCAGGTCGAAAGAGAGTTATTGGTTCATTTAGGGACATCTTCAGGAATCTGGACCCTCTTTACAGATGGGGTCTCAAATGCTAAAGGGTCCGAACTTGGTATCGTACTAAATCCATCAACAGGTAATATAATTAGACAATCTATTAAGACTGCGAAATTGACTAACAACGAGGCTGAATATGAGGCCATGATTGCAGGCCTTGAATTAGCCAAAAGCTTGGGAGCAGAGGTGATCGAAGCCAAGTGCGAATCCCTCCTTGTGGAAAACCCAGTTAACGGACCATTTGAGGTCAGAGAAGAGCGAATGCAGAGATACTTAGACAAGTTGCAGGTGACATTACATCGGTTCAAAGAATGGACTTTGCAACACGTACCTCGGGACCAAAACAGCGAGGCATATGCCCTCGCTAACTTAGGATTGTCGGTCGAAGAAAACAAGTTTAATTCAGGAGAAGTCGTGCAGCTTATGAGATCGGTGGTGGAAGAAGGCCACACCGAGATTAACTCGACGAGCCTATCTTGGTACTGGAGGAACAAGTACGTGGAGTATCTCAGGACCGGAAATTTTCCATCGGACCCAAAAGAATCGAGGGCCCTGTGTACAAAAGCAGCCTGATTTAGCCTAGCCGAAGACAGAACCTTATTCGGAAGAATATTCGATGGTCCACTTGCAAAATATCTAGGGCCGGGGGATACTGAGTACATTCTGAGAGAAATCCATGAGGGTACTTGTGGAAGTCATTCAGGCGCCGAATCACTGGTTAGAAACGAAATCAGAGCCAGTTATTAGTGGATCGACATGGAAAATATGCAAAAGTGTTCGTTCGAATGTGTGATAAATGCCAAAGGCACGCTCCGATGATCCATCGACCTGGGGAGCCGCTACATTCAGTTTTGTCACCATGGCCTTTTATGAAATGGGGGATGGACATCGTCGGCTCCCTCCCTCGGGCACCCAGTAAGCCTCAGTTTATTTTGTTTATAACTGACTATTTCTTTAAATAGGTGGAAGTACAGGCATATGGGAAAATCAGGGAAACAGAAGTCATTGATTTTATCTGGGACGACATCATATGCGTATTCGGGATACCGACTGAGATTGTGTGCGACAACGGGAAATAATTTATTGGCAACAAAGTAAGCAAGTTTCTTGAAGACCCTAAGATCAAAAGGATCTTATCCACCCTTTACCACCCCAGTGGGAATGGACAAGCAGAATCCACCAACAAAACCATAATCCAAAACCTCAAAAAGATATTGATCGACGCCAAAGGAAAATGGAAAGAAGTGCTACCTGAGGTCCTATGGGCGTACCGTACAAACTCGAAGTCCAGTACCGGGTCCACACTATTTTATTTGGTTTACGGCACCGAAGATTTAATACCGGTCGAGGTCGGAGAACCAAGCATCAGATTCCGACATGCAATAAGGGAATCGAGTGACGAGGCTATGAGTACAAGCCTAGAACTATTAGATGAAAGGCGCGAAACCGCCCTTGTCCGTTTGGCCGCCCAAAAATAGCAGATCGAGAGATATTACAATCGAAGGGCCAACCTTCGATATTTCAATAATAGGGACTTAGTATTAAGAAAGGTTACACTGAACACCCGAAATCCAAACGAAGGAAAGTTGGAGCCGAACTGGGAAGGACCGTACCAAATTATCGGGATCACCGGAAAAGGATCCTACAATCTTAGAACAATGAACGACAAGCAATTACCAAACAACTGGAATATAACTCACTTAAAGTGATATTATTGCTCAGGTACGGCCCCAATTCTTTCTTTAATTTTGTTTATATTCCAAATTGACACTTGCAGGCAACCTACAAAGAATATTACGAGATACTAGGTCTGAAAGCATGCATTGCACTCTTTTTCCCTTGGACCGATTTTGTCCCAAATGGCTTTTTTGGCAAGGTTTTTAATGAGGCAACAAGTAAATCGTGCTAACTTAGGATCAAAGGCCGGCTATGAACCAGTTGCAATGATCATGACAACATTTGAGGCCTCTCTTCGGTCAACCTCAAACATTGGGGGATAAGATCCTTGGGGATATCGAATTTAACATGGCATTTCAACTTCGAGATTAAAGGGCCTCGATCAACATGATTTATTATAAGGGCCAAATGGTCAAATGAACTGTGCCCGCTCAAATCAATCGACCCTTGGCACTAAACATATATACATGTACAACTATTATGTGCAAGAATAAAAGATCCCCCTTTGTATATAAATATCTCGTTCTCAAAAACGTTTCTTGCATTTTTTCAAGGGATTCCCTACAGATAAAGACATCAAGCCTAAGGGCAATCTTAAAATCCGAGATCGAACATTCACTCAGGGACTAGACATCAAGCCAAGGGCAATTTTAAAATCTGGGATCGAACATTTACTCGGGGACTAGACATCAAGCCTAAGGGCAATCTTAAAATCCGAGTTCGAACATTCACTCTGGGACTGCCGGTCGAAAAATAATCTCGGACGTTCCGAGATACCAAATTACGAGGGCATGAAGCTTATCTGGCATTGCCCGAACTTAAAGGCTAAGGTCGTTCCGAGTCACTAAAACTCAAGGGCATGAAGCTTATTTGGCATTGCCCAAACTTAAAGGCTAAAGCCGTTCCGAGTTACTAAAACTCGAGGGCATGAAGATTATTTGTCATTGGCCGAATTTAAAAGCTAAAGCTATTCCGAGTTAATAAAACACTCGAGGGAATAAAAGCTTATTTTGGCAGTGCCCGAACTGAAAAGGCCACGGCCATATTAACACAACTCGGAGACATCCGAGGCTCGTAACAAAGGCAATGCCTTTGAAAAACTCTTATAAATGATTCTAAAGACTGCCCTCGGCAAGGCTATAAAACTAAGGCAAGGTTTGTTCGAACCATTGAACACAATTATCTCATGCTAAGGCATCTCGACCTTTGCGAATACAAATAAAGCAAAGAAGAAAATCGAAAGTTATGAAAAGGAAAGGCCTTATATATATATATATATATATATATATATATATATATAAATTTCCTTACAAAGGCTTAATAGCCCCGTTACATGTAATACAAAGGCCAAAGTGCCTTGACAAAAAGACAGTACAAAAATTTTAAATGGCCTAATCTTCACCGGGGGCTGCGTCATCACCTTCGGGGTCTTCTTCATCACCGGACTCGCCCGACTCTTCAGACGCCTCAGAATCCTTCCCGGGAAAAGCTAGCCTCCGAGCATTGGTTTCACATGTCTTGGCGTTCTCGATTTCGGTCAATATGTCAAAATTCTGAGCATGGACTCCCTTGAGGGTCTCCCTTCGGTATTCCCACCTCGCATGCTTCACCATGGTTTTTGCCTACTCTTGGATAGCCTCGACATCAACTTTGAGCTGGGCCACTTTTTTATCAGCTTCACTCCGGGCCGTAATAACTTCTAACTTGGCAGCCTCTAGCTCCTTAGATAGATTCTCTTGACTAGAAACAGCTGAGCTCAGCTGATATTGGAGTCCCTCGATCGTTTTTGCCTGTGCCAAGTTCTTCTCCTTTACAGTCTGAAGCTGAACCTAAGTTGAAGCCAACTGCGTCCGGGCAGTCTCTTTCTCTGAGGCTAAGCGGTCCATATTTTTCTTCCATTCTTCGGTCTTGGTTTTGACCGCATCCACCCCCCTCGGAGTTTCTTGATCACGTCAAGCATTTTCTAAACCTGCAAGCAAGGATCATTAGCTACTAAGTCTGACTCATCATCACTAACTTCAAAAACTATTCTTACCTGCTCGACGAGGTCAGAATGTTCCCTACGAGCCGCCTCCAGCTCAGCTTGGGATTTTTCATTAAGGAGCTTAAAAGCATCCCTCTTTTCAGCAAGCTCCCAAGTCTCGGCCTCATGACGCTTGAACTTTTCCCGGTATCAAAGAAAGGCCTCGTGATGAAGCACCGAGGCCTGCAAACACAAAGGAAGATGTTAGGATTATTCATTATTAAATCTAAGTATATAATAAAACGAGATTCAGAGTTACTCGATTCATCGCCTATTGAGCTTCGCTGAATAGGCAAGGTACTTCCACCTCGTTCATTTTTGCTTGATCCACTTCAATCACCAAATACCTAAGGTAGCTAGCAATCCCCACTAGGGTAGAGAGAACCCGGGTGTCCTCCGGAAAGGACATGAAGATTGTACGTCTCTGAGTAGGATCGACACTCAGAGCGGGGAACTGGTTCATTAATTTTGGGCTCGAGGAACACCCGCTAGCTCCCGGGGATAGTATCTTCCTTGTTACCGGTAAATCTCCCAAACCGGTAACATCCTCAGAAGCAACAGAATCCAAGTTGTCGAAGATATTATTGAAACAATCGGCTGCTCCTTGGGCCTCTTCACTGAGGTTATCTTTCAACGCCTGGGCCTCATTTATTATGGAATTTGTAAACGAAGGCGACTTATAAAGGTCAATCACCCCAAGCATCTGCTTGGGTATATTATCTTCTGACTGAGATACACCGGTCACGTTTTCTTTTTCAACCTCACTGGATCGGGGCAAATCGGTCTCGACCCTCATGGAAACTTTGGCCACTGCTTCTTATACGGCCTCCATGGCTCGAGGCATTTTGAACCCGCTTCTCACGTGGGCCACTAACTAAGAATTCTCTTCTTCCTCGGATTCATCCCTCAAATGATTGAGTGAATTCGATGAAAGTTCTTGGGCGCTGGTTTTCTTACGTTTCTGCGCAAGTCGTTTCCTCGGTCTTTTCCTTTCAGGGGCAGAGGGACTCGAAGCTTTTCTTTTCTTCTTCTCTTTGCCCTGTTTCCGAGCAGGGGGATCGTTGTGTATATCATCGTCAGCTGAGGGAGGCCTCATCACGTCCCTTCCTAAACCTACATAACGAAAATATAAAGAATCAGAGACTGATGATGAAAAAATGATATCAGATGTATTATTAGGGGAAAACCCTTACCATGATTATGGGCCTCCTATCGGCCCTTTGAGAGCTCACGCCATAAATGCCCGGAGTAAGGTCTCTGTGTCGCGATGCTCTCGACCCACTCTTTAAGTTCGGGAATGGAGTTCGATATTGGGGCGACAACTGCATCACATAACATCAATGAGAAATCAACTGAATGAAAAGTAATAAAAGGAATACAGAAGGAAAATCTAAACTTACTTTTCACGTTCCATTTATCTAGAAATGGCATGTCCGCAGCCGGGACTAAATTCGAGGGCCTCACTTGAACAAATCGACTAAGCCAGCCTCGGTCTTGATCCTCGTCGATACTCGAGAATAACGTCTTGGTGGCTCGGCGTGCAAGCTTAATTAACCCTTCTCGATGTAACGACTCAGCTGGTCATTTCAATAGTTGTAGCCTTATTCCCCTATCTATTCATTTTTGTGCTTCATTGTTGTTTATGACTTACCGGGTTAGTTGGTTCGAGTCCGGAGTGAATTCGGAGTGAATTGAGATACTTGGTATCTTAATTGAAAATCTTAAGTTGTCCGGATGTCGACTTATGTGTAAATGACCTCGGATTGGAATTTTGATGGTTCTGTTAGTTCCGTTGGGTGATTCTGGACTTAGGAGCATGCTGGATTATGATTTGGAGGTTGGGAGTAGAATTAGGCTTGAAATGGTGAAAGTTGGATTTTTGGGAAGTTTGATCGGGGGTTTGACTTTTTGATATCGGAGTCGGATTCCGATTCCGGAAGTTGCAGTAGGTTTTTGGGGTCATTTTTGACTTGTGTGTAAAATTTGAGGTCAATCGTACGTGATTTGATAGGTTTTCGCAAACATTTCCGCATCGTTTGTAAAATTTGGAAACTTAAAAGTTCATTAGGCTTGAATCTGTGTGTAATTCGTGTTTTGATATTGTTTGAGGTGATTTGAGGATTAAAGTAAGTTCATATGATTTTTTAGGACTTGATGGTATGTTTAGTTGAGGTACCGGTGGGTCTCGGGTGAGTTTCGGGTGGTTAACGGATCATTTTTGGAACTTGGTTGATGGTTGATGTCTGGTTTTTCTGGTTTCCTCTTACGCGTTAGCGAAAGTGGCCTCGCGTTCACGAAGGATGTTTGTGACGCGAACGCGATGGTGTGGTCTGTGTGTGCATCACGAATACAGGAGTGGTGTCGCGTTCGCGAAGAGGAGTGAGGTAGCTAGGGACCCCCGGTGTTTTGGTCTACGCGTTCGTGAGGCATGGGTCGCATTCGCGAAGGTAAGAGTTGGTAAAGCATCGCGTTCGTGAAGCATTGGTTGCATTCGCGAAGAGTTAAACTGAGAGGCAGTCAAATTGGTCTACGTGAACGTGAGAGGACAGTCGCGTTTGCGAAGAAGGAAATCTGGGCAGTAGTATTTAATTTCAAAAACGAGGGTTTGAACCCATTCTTCATATTTTGAGCTAGACACCACTGATTTGGGCGATTCTTGAAGGGATTTTCGTGGAGTTGATTGGTATAAGTGATTCTTACTTGGTTTTGACTAAATTCCATGATTATGTATTTAATTCCATCATCTAATTTGTGATTTGGGGTGGAAAATTGGGAAAAAAGAGGAAGTGTTCTTGAGTTAGATTTTTGAGGTTTTGAATGGGATTTTGTTATCGGATTTGAGTAAGTTTTGTATGGTTAGACTCGTATGTGAATTGGCTTACGGGTTTTGTGACTTTTGTCGGATTTTGAGACATGGGTCCGGGGGCCGCGTTTAGGCTGATTTCAGATTTTTGGCTATAATATAGTACTTTTCTTATGGAATTGGTCCCTTTAGCCTATATTAATTGTATTGTACTGCTTGTGGCTAGATTCGGGGCGTTTGGAGACCGATTTGAGAGGCAAAGGCACTTTGGAATAGAGTTCTGCGCGATTTGAGGGAAGTGACAGTTTTAAATCTGGTCTTGAGGGTATGAAACCTTGGATTATTGTATTATGTGAGTATTTTGGAGGTGACGCACATGCTAGGTGACGGGAGTGTGGGCGTGCACCGTGGGAATTGGTACTTAGTCCATTCCGTGAAACTGGAAAGTTTAATAAGCTTGTTGTTAGCTATGTGCCCTTTCTGTGCTATAGAAATTTGATAGTGAATCATGCTAGAAATTATGCTTAGGATATGTGTTGGTGTTGTAAAGACCCCAGTGGTCGTGATACCTATTGAACCTTCCTGCTTATTGTTACTCAGTCGTAGTATTACTTTCATATTATACCTCAGTCTCTGTTATTCCCTGTTGATACATTATATCATTCTGTTTTGGGTTGATTCCCCTTTATTACTGAGGGATGTGAGACTAGAGAGGTTGATGACTGAGTGAGGCCGAGGGCCTGTTTGTGAGGTATTGATACCATAGCACGTGAGTTGTCCGTGCAGATCTTGATATGATATTATAGCACGTGAGTTGTCCGTACGGATCCACATATTGATACTATAGCACGTGAGTTATTCGTGCAGATTATAGCGCTTGGGCTGTAGGAGTCCCTTCGGAGTCTGTACACCCCCAGTGAGCGCATGTACCTATTGAGTGTGAGTATTGAGGGCTGAGAGCCGAGTGTTGAGCTATTGAGAGAGCTTGAGGGACTGTTGCCCCCGAGAGGTTGCACTTGTTTCATTTGTTGCTGCACTTAGATGATTCATGTTATTGTTCTAAAACTTCTGGAAAAATATTGTATCTAGTTTTACATGAACTTGGTAATGTGCAACTGACTTGACTTAAATTGCCGGAATTGAAGCATGTCTACTTCTATTGCCGAAATTACTTAAATGAACTGCATTTGTATAGCTCGTCACTACCTTTTAGTTCCTTAATTATTATTGTTACTTACTGAGTTTGTTGTACTCATGCTACACCCTGCACTTCGTGTGCAGATCCAGGTGTTTCTGGTCACGGAGGACATTGATCTCGTGCGTGGTTGAGTATCGGAGATTCACGAGGTAGCTGACGGCGTTCGCAGTCCTTGTCTCTCCTTCCTTGTTATCTTTTCTTTTCTGTATTGGTATTTTGACAAGACTTTTGTAGACACTGTTTCTTAGACTGGTTGTTTAGATGCTCATGGCTTGGTGATACCCGATGTTTGGGGCTATTTGTCCGCATTGTATTTTGATTTTAACTCCTGTTTTTACGAAAACTCTGTCATGTAAAATCTTTTGACTAATCTTTTGTGAAACATTGGAAGTATTTTTGAGAATCAGCTTGCATAGTACCATCGATAGGCGCCATCACGACAGGTTAGGATTTTGGGTTATGACACTCGATAAAGTCGAGGGCTGTACAGGCACATGAGATGGTCGATAGTGAATGGACATCCCCCGACCTTGCTCACGAAGAATCGAAGCATAATAACGATCCTCCAAAATGAAGGATGGATCTGCCTGAGCGTCATATCATACCTTTTGCAAAAGGCTATGATAACCGGGTCTAGAGGACCCAACATGAAAGGGTAAGTGTAAACACTTAAGAAACCCTCCACGTAGGTGGTGATTGATTCTTCAGGGGTAGGAACCACTACGAGATTGTCTACCCAGTTGGAGTCCTCTTTAACTTTATCGAGGATGCTGTCCGAAATCGTACACATGTACCTCGAGACCGGTTCGCATCGACCCGGTACCATGGGCGTGTTCTCAACCTTGAAATCAGCCACAGTAGGGCACCCAGTAGGGATGTATGATCTCAGAGGGGGTTCCTCAGTAGCAGCGTGAGGAGTGTTTTCATAAGGTTTTGAAGAAGAAGGTGCTTCTTTTTGAGAAACAGACTTTGAAGTTTTTGCCATTTTTATAAAAAATGAAGGAAAGAGATTGTTGATAAGGGGAAGCTTTGAGGTTGGCAATGAGAAACCTAGAACATGCAGAAGATGAAGTTCTTTGAACGCAAGAAGGATGTGAGCGTAAAAGTTCTAAACAAACGGATTAAAGGGTATTTTTAGGTTCCTCAAGCGGTGGCTCATCTCTCGAGGTAGCCTACCGTCAACCGACATACATTTAATGCCTCAAACACCGGACTGACGGGACGTTTCCACTATTCTTACGTCATGTACCGACATCATGATTTATCGAAGTAAGGACCGAGGGTTCATTCCTTTTTAATCGCTTACTCTCTGAAATATGAGGGGACTATCTGTATACGGTTAGAACCGAGCTCTATGCTTGATCGAGGCATCTGGAACAATAGGTCAAGGCTCAACACCTGCGTAAGAAATCGAAGTTACAGATGTGACTGAGCTCGATATCGAGGATCGAAGTTCTAACAAGACCATCAGATTTGCCCTCGAATTTATCGGGGGCATAACTGACCCCGCTTCTAACGGCCTCGAAGAAAATCCTTACCCACTCACTCGACTAGTATCCATGATTCTCATTATTGACCAATCATTATGGCGGAAATTATGGGATTAAGTCAAAAAGGGAGCCAACGGTCTACATAATTTCTTATAAAATAATGTCTTAAAGGTTTCATCTCCTCGTATATATAAAGGGAATGGAGTAATTCATTATAGAGAGGGTAACATTCTTAAAAGAACAACATACTATCTTTTTAGCTTTGTTCATATTGTTTTGGCTTCAATAATATTTCGAAAATATTTCTCCTAAATTCGAAGGAAGTTAATCCTACGAGGCTTAAGTTATTCAATCTAAATGGTTTGTATTTATTTTTCTATTTAGTTTTCTGAATTAAACCTGATTTTACTCTTTGTATCAAATTGGATCACGTATCCTTAAAACCGCGTATAAATTCAATTGTTATCCGATTTTTTTGGGTAAAACAAATATAACAAAAATGGCACGACGAAATTACCAAAAGAAATGCAAGACGTCTATCTCCAGATACTCTCTTGATCTGATTCGATCTTGATCAACTTATCCGAGCTCTTAGCAAGATAGGTCCACCAAAACATTAATATCTAGAGGATTGAACGCATGTTGCGGGTACTACTAGACGAGGTAGGAGTAAATACTAACACTTGCATTAGCCCCAAAAGCTTCCCAAGAGTACAATAGAATTCGTTATTTTTATGTTTTTGTAGGAGCATTGACTTATGAAATCTCCTTAGTCTTTTATTAATAAAATACAATTTATTATACAATAAATTTAAATTTAATATATCACTGCCATGTCACTACCCAAAGTTCCACCAACAGTCGTAATAGTACCTAACCCCATCGCTAGATAAGCCCTTATCCAAAATACAGATTAAAATAAGCATATCAAGAAGTAATAAAATTGTCGTAGCATAAATACGTGGAATAAATCCTACAATAACAATAACACAGAAATACTATGAAAATACACTTTCCAAAATCTGATAGTACGGAGCCATGAGCTCTATAATAAGATACAACTCAGTCTCTTAATAATAAATATTGTCTGAATTATAAAATAACAACATGATAAATGAAGGAAGGAGACTTCAAGTGTTTACGGACGACCATGCAACACTATCTCAAGTATCCTTTCTCGGTTACTAGGCACCCTCCGGAGGTCCACTCGAGCCAATGCCAAAATCTGCATAAAAATATGCAGAAGTGTAGTATGAGTATGGGACAACGTATACTTAGTAAGTATCAAAACTAAACTCGGTGAAGTAGTGACGAGCTTCAAGTTATGTGATACCTTCTAATGAATAAACCTATAGTTGTTAGCAATTTTAGATATCACCCTTGTTCTTGTACAACATAACCATCATACTCCACCTTCATTCTTCTTGCATTTTTGTCATCGTAATAATAATATTAAATAACCCAATAAGTCACTCTATGCCTACCTTGCCCGCGTTCTTCAAAAACTCTACTGGATTTCGTTTGACCCGGTCATTCTTCCCTTGCTCATCTTATTGATATCTCCCACAACCTCTTCAACCTTTATACGCTTACAAAAATCAAAATCTCAATGATGCTCGAAGTCGCCTAGCATAATGTTTTTGCCTTCCTCTTCGTTCAAAAGTCTATGAAAGTATGTCCGACATCTTTGTCTAATATGTGCCTCTTTTACCAATACTTTATCTTTCTCGTCTTTGATTCACTTCACTTGGTCCAGGTCACGGACCTTCCACTCTCTCACCTTGGGCTAGCCTGTACAACTTCTTGTCCCACCCTTATTCCCAAGTTCCTCATACAAATGTCCAAATGCTTCAGTCTTTGCACCGTAACCGTTGACTTCTCCTGATTCTTAGCCTACTTATACCACTTCCCATTAGTCCTCTTCTCCTCCTCATCTGTGCTTCCTACTAACTTTAAATATGCCTTCGTCTGGGCTTTTAATTTTTTTTTAACCTCCTGATTCCACCACCAGTCACCTTTGTGACCACCAGAGTAACCCTTCGAGACCCCTAATACTTCTCTAGTTGCTTCCTTAATACAATTAGCTGTCGTGGTCCACATACTACTTGTGTACCCTATTGCTCCTCCAGGCTCCCATCACCAGCAACTTTTCTCCCAACTCCTTAGCTTTGTTCTTAGTCAACGCTCCCCAATTGATATTTGGTTAACCAAACAAAACTCTCTTTTTCCTCTTTCTTTTAATCTCTACGTCTATTACCAAGAGTTTATGTTAGGTCGTGAGATTCTTGGTCGGGATAACATTGCAATCCGTGCATATGCCTCTACCACACATCCTAATTAAAGAGTAGATAATCAATTTTGGTCTTGGCCACCATACTTTGGAAGGTAACTAAATATTTCTTCTTCTTCTGAAAACTCTAGTTAGTTATCACCAAATCAATGACTTAGCAAAATCTAATAGCAAAATCCAAAATCAAAGTCATCATGCACATCGTCGTATCCTCTAATAGTCATCCGGATGTGGCCATTAAAATCTTGTCTTAAGAGTATTTTCTCGAGATGCGGAATACCACGCATCATCTCATCCAAATCCTCTCAAAAGTGTCTTTTGACCTGCTCATCCAAACCTACTTGAGGTGTGTATTCCCTAATAATATTCAAAGTAAACCCTCTAACAACAAGCTTAATAGCCATCAGCCTGTCGTTCATCCTTCTAATATCTACCACTGGCTCTTTGGGTATCCCATCCGCCAAAATACTTCCTATGTTCGTACCCCTCAATTTAAACATGTCTATATCCCATGCCTCAATTCTCACCCACCTAGTTTCCGGGAAACTTCAATATAGTAATAAAAACAATAAACCAAGCAGCAAAGAAAAGCAATAACTATGATGGCATTGGATTAGTTATTGCTTGCTAAAGTATGTTATATGTTTGTAAATTGAAATCGATTGGAATAATAAGCTAATTAAGATTTATTTAAATAGCACACTTTGCTATACGCTTTCCATTTTTCAATTTTTATTTTAATTTAAAATTGGATGAATCATCAATTTTAATATTTTATATGGGTGTATGTGTTTGATCGAAAAATAGATTTCTCAATCAAAGTCAATATCTAGAAGAAATTGGGTTTCTGATAACTAAGATTTACTTCATTTTCTCAATAATTTGAAGAATAAATCAAGGAGTGAAAATAATTGATAAAGAAAATATGAAACAGAATGATAATCACTCCCAAAATTACGGTTTAGAACCTTGAGAATAAAGTAAAGAATAATTGCATAAATTTCAATATATATCTGATGCCACTACAAATGAGGTTTCAGTCCTTATATAGGAGCATACAATTATAACAGCTTCCTTACTTAATTCGGGATCACTAATGGCATTAATTACTTTGATTACCTATTACTATATACAATTGTAACGGAAGTATTTATGGCTAAGGATTTCCTGTAACCATATCGATTTCCCTTCCTTATTTATGACAGGTTCGTGCATCTTCCCTTTTTAACGGACTTTATCCATTCCGCTCTTGTTTCTCCTTTTACAACTGTCAGATCCTGTTCTTTTCTCAGTGTAACCTCGAGGGTGTTCCTCCCGTGCCTTTTTCGCATTCTTTAACTCGTCTAATTAAGAACGCCATTTGTTGCTATATTGATGGTCCAGATACCATGTCCTGTTACCTTAATAGTCCATGTGTCATGCCTTTTTTTAGATAGTCCCCCACTTTCTAAACATTCTCAACTGTATATTCGGGAAGTGGTAAGTATTTATGGCGGGAATTCTTTGTTGCCGTTTATCGAGTATCATTATGATCTTTTCAGAATCGATGCAATGTATATCATATCCATTTAATTCCCATGCCACGTGGCTTCACTTGATTGGTTCTGCAGTTTCTCAGTGCTCTTTTAGGATTTTTCTACGGCTGCATCAGTCACGAAGTGACGGTTCTATTATGATACTTCATAATGATCAACTTTAATGATGGTTGCATCTCCTTATAAATACTTCACCCCCTTGATTTCTTAAAACCCTCTTCCTTCTTCTCTGTATCCATCTTCTTAACCTTTCTTCGTAGTCTTATATCTTTCCTCTATATTTTCTTTGTTAAACATGTCTTCTTTAACACCAGACCCTAGTAAAGTTGTGATCGCCGATGAGCTTGCTCCTTCTACTGCCCCTACCAGGAGTAGGAGAGGTGGTAGACTCCACAGTCTTGGTTCGTTATCTACTCGCATTTCTACTTCTCAAAGTGGTTCCGTCAAACCATCTTCTTCTAGATCTAGAGCTCCTTTAACCCCTAGATCGTTTTCTAAAAATAGGGATCAGAATGAACCCATACATGAGCCTACAGTTTTTGAGATTGTTCCTCAAGAGTTTTCCTTTGTATCAGATCGTGAAGCCATGAAAAATTAAGTTTCTTTTATAGCTTCCCTTAACCCTGTTGAACACTACCCAAGTCTGATCACTCCTAGTCTTCTTTCTTTAGTTCGACGATAATGCCATTGGAAACCAGATTTCCTAGTTTTCATTCCTGGTGCCAACTAAATAATCCCTTCTTACTATACTGGCTTCTCTTTCGTTTATACCTACCCTTTCACTTTAGGGTTAAAACCTCACATTGACCTAGTGATCATCGAGTTCTGTCGCTATTTTAATATTTGCCTTGGCCAAATTGGTCACATTGTGTGAAGGGTAGTGGCATGCCTTCGCTATTTGTTGGATTAAGTTTTCGCTCCTTTTACCTTCCGTCACTTACTTTATCTTTATTCTCCTAAGCTGTTTCGTGAAGGTGTCTTTTCTCTCGTGGCTAGAAGTAAAAGGGATTTAGTTAGCCCCGAGAATAACCATGACTATGGCTGATACGCCCGTTTTGTTGTTGCCCCTACTAGTGGATTAGTGGGTGAAGAAATTATGTCTTTTCTAGAAAAATGGAACTTTGCACGTAAGTTTTCTTTTCTTTTGTTTGATGTCTTGAGTTCCTTTATATAATCACATATTCATTTTTTCAGCAACCATGGAAGTCTTCGAAGAAATTTCTGACTTCCGTGCTTGGGTAGAAAAAATATTGACTGTTGCTCCCATGTACAAAAGATCTTGGAAAATTCTTTCACAGAAATTTGGTTAGAAAGTGTAGACTCACAGTACTCTTTATTCTCGCAAATTCATTCCTTCTTTACTTGTTCATGTATAACTTTTTCATCACCCTTTTTTACTAGGGTTTGTCATTCGTGGCATCAGTCCCACATATGTTCCCTCAACCAGGCTTTCTATAAGCTTGTTCAAGAATGGATTTTGAGTGCTTCTTCCTCTAAGAGAAAAACTATTGAAACCCATGGGTCTGATGATGAAGAGGATGCCGAAGAAGGTTCCTTGGTGAGAAAATCGTGTGTTAGAAGACGCGTGATTTCAGATGATGAAACCCATGTCTCTCATGATCCCCTATCAAGTTTGATTCCCTTCACACTCATTGATGAGACAGAGAGTGCTCATTTAGAAATTTCTGATGAAGATGCTGGTAACTCAGCCAACCCCCCCCCCTCACCCCACACACACACACACCAAGTCCTGTTGAAAGGTTATTCTCCCATGGCTTTGAGGGTGAGAAAGGCCTCGGGCCTATTTCTAAAGAACGGCCACTCGCTTCCCTTCCAGGTTTACCCACTGTTAACCCTCCCCCCAGTGTCTTTACCTAGTGTTGTCCCAATGGTTGCTCCCGCGGCTACTCCTCATGTAGAAGCATATACTTCTAGTAACAGGCGAGATATGAAAAACGTTATAATTGAAGTCCCCGAGGGTGGGAATTTGTTGAGAAAATATGGACAAGCTGATGTATGGCTAAAATCGTTGTTAGGACCGTGGAAAAGAAGAAGTTGGAGGGTCACAGTTCCTTGACATTAATGAAAGACATCTTTCATTCTTCTCTTAAGGTATAGCTTTACTTATATTTGCTTCCTTCCTTCCTTTCTTCCTTTCTTCCTTTTCCTCATTCATAACTCTTCTTCTTTTGCCTTTTTTGTAGATTAAATTGATAGACATTGAGCTTATGAAAAGGATCTCTTGGACTGACCAGCAATTAAATGAGTTGCACACCGAGGCTGATAACTAGAGAGAATAATTTAAAGGTCTTCAGTTGGAGAAGGACATTATTGCAGAGGAAAAAAGAGCTTTGGAACAATAACTGAGGATGGTCTCCGCTAAGTTAGCAATTCTAAAAGCTTCTTCCAGTCAAATTGAGAAAGACAAAGATAGAATGGAATCCTATTTTGCTGAAAAATATTCCAAGGCTACTGAAGAGATAAGGAGTTTGAAAGACCTCCTTAATCAAAAAGAGGTTTACGCGGGTGATCTGGTTCAGATGCTTGACCAAGCTCAAGAAGACCTCTGTGCCTCTACAAATAAAGTTCAGTTCCTTGAAAGTTCTCTTGCTTCTTTGAAGACTACTTATGAAGCCGTGGAGGCAGAAAAAGAAGAATTGAAAGCTGAGGTCGAGCAATGGGAGAAGGATTATGATGCCCTTGAAGATTAGTTATCACTAGATGTTAGCTGGGTTTTTGAACACTCGCCTCGAGACTTTAACTGAAGCCAGCCAAAAAGGTTTTGACCTTAACGCTGAGATTGCTAAGGCCAGAGAAACAATTGAACAAACTCAACAGCATCAAAGCTTTTCCACACCTGAAGACGAAGGTTCTAAGGGTGATGGAGATGGACTTTCTCTTGGTGAAGCTGATGTTTAACCCTCTTCTCTCCAAGTCGATCCTTCTTCTCCCGTTGATGATGCTCCTTAGCTTTTCCCTTTTCCAGACTTTTTTGTTGAAAGTGTTTGTTTGTTGGTTTTTGTTTGGAACTCCTTTGTTTTTTTGGGACAACTTTTGGAAGGTTTTACCGCCCCTATCTTTTTTTCCTTTGGGGGGGGGGGGGGGGG
>AWOL01S0016012.1:0-17947 GCA_000715115.1 Nicotiana otophora | reverse complement strand
CCCTCCAAGGTTAGACAAGTCACTTACCTCAAATCTCGCTCAATCAATCAATAAGAATGCCTTTCTCTCGACTTTTCGACTCCGAACGGCCCAAATCTATCCAAAAGCAATTACATACCATGAATACAACTACAAAAAACTAATTTAAATAATAAATCTACGACTTTAGTAAAGAATCAAAAATCTCCCCAAAAAGTCGACCTGAGCCCACGTCTCGGAATCGGGTAAAAGTCACAAAACGCGAACACCCATTCGATATCGAGTTCACCCATACCAAAATTACTCAAATACGATACAAAATTCTCTATCAAAACCTCAAAATTCGGCCTAAGGATTTTTCCACCTTTTCCACAAATTTCACATCCCAAATCCTTAATTAAAGGAAGAATAAATGATATCTTAGTGGAAATTAATCAAAAACAAGTCAAGAATCCTTACCCAAATATTTCCTCTGAAAAACTCTCAAAAGCTCGCTTCAATCCGAGCTCTATATCTCAAAATATGCAGAAAATGGCAAACCCTAGATTTAATATAATCTGCCCAGGCTTTTCGCACCTGCGGCCAATTCATCGCACCTGCGAAACTACTTTTGCGGTAAAATCCTCCGCTTCTACGGAATCACTTAAGTCCCCCAGAACCCGCAACTACGCTCCAGGTTCTGCACCTGCGGACGCGCTTCTGTGGCCCTGATCTGCTTCTGTGGAAACAACCTTCGCCTCACTACTCCGCATATGGGAGCCCTTCTCGAACGTGCGGGCTCGCAGATGTGGATTTTCCTTCGCACCTGCGTCCACCCTAGGCCAGCCCCAACTCCGCATCTGCACAATCCCAGCCGCACCTGCAACCAACCCCTCGCAGGTGCGATCACACCAGAAGAGTCCCAGCTTCAGCAATGCACTAAGTCCCATTTTTGATCCGTTAAACATCTAAAATCAACATGCGGCCCCCAGGACCTCAACCAAACATATCAACAAGTCCTAAAACATCATAAGAACTTAGTTGACCCTTTAAATAACATCAAACAATGCTAAAAATACAAATTGCACATCGATTCAAGCCTAATAAACTTTAGAACTTCAAACTTCTACATCCGATACTGAAACCTATCAAATCAAGTCTGATTGACCTCAAAATTTATACACAAGTCATAATTGACATTACGGACCTACTCTAACTTCCGGAATCGAAATCCGACTCCGATATCAAAAAATCCACTCTCGGTCAAACCTTCCAAAAATCATTAAATTTTCAATTTTCGCCAATTGACGCAAAAATGATCTACAAACCTCCAAATCAACGTTCGAACATTATCCTAAGACCAAAATTACCCTACAGAGCTATTGGAATTGTCGACACTCCATTCCAGATTCGTCTTCACATAATTCAAACTACGGTCAATTCCAAGAACTTAAACTCCCAATTATGAGACTATGTGTCCCATTTCACTCCGAAAGCAAAAACCAAACCTCCCGGCAAGTCACATAACCACAAAATGGGATAGAGGGAACACAAATTAGGGGTTCAGGGCTAATACTCTCAAAGCGACCGGCTGAGTCGTTACATCCTCCCCCTCTTAAAGGAAACATTCGTCCTCGAACGAGTATAGATACATACCTGAAGTGGTAAAAAGATGAGGATAACGGCTGCGCATATCATGCTCGGTCTCCCAAGTCGCCTCCTCGACCGGATGACCCCTCTACTGAACCTTCACTGAAGCAATGTTCTTTGACCTCAACTTTTGAACCTGCCTATCCAAAATGGCCACCGGCTCCTCAACATAAGATAGATCCTTGTCCAACTAGACTGAGCTGAAGTCTAACACATGAGACGGATCGTTGTGATACTTCCGGAGCATGAAAATATGGAACACTGGATGAACTGTAGAGAGACTAGGTGGTAGTGCAAGTCTGTAAGCCACCTCTCCAACCCTCTCAAGAATTTCAAAAGTCCCGATATACCTAGGGCTCAACTTGCCCTTCCTTCCGAACCTCATAACACCCTTCATGGGCGAAACCCGGAGCAAGACCCGCTCCCCAACCAAGAATGCAACATCGCGAACTTTCTGATCCACATAACTCTTATGCCTATACTGGGCTGTATGAAGTCGATCCTGAATCAATTTAACATTTTTCAAAGCATCCTGAACCAAGTCTGTACCCAATAACCTAGCCTCACCCGGCTCGAACAAACCCACTGGAGACCGGCACTGTCTATCATACAAACCCTTACACGGGTCCATCTGAATGCTTGACTGATAACAGTTGTTGTAGGCAAACTCCTCGAGTGGCAAGAAATGATCCCAAGCACCCCTAAACTCCATCACACACACACACACTAAACATATCCTCCAATATCTGAATAGTGTGCTCGGACTGTCCGTCTGTCTGAGGGTGAAATGCTATACTCAACTCCACCCGAGTACCCAACTCATGTTGTATGGCTCTCCAGAACCGCGATGTAAACTGTGTACCCCAGTCAGAGATAATAAATACCGGTACGCCATGAAGTCTGACAATCTCGCGAATGTAAACCTGAGTCAGCTGCTCCGAAGAGTAAGTAGTAACCATAGGAATGAAATGAGGTGACTTGGTCGATCTATCCATAATCACCCAAACTGCATCAAACTTCCTTTGAGTCTGTGGGAGCCCAACAACAAAATCTATAGTGATCCGCTCCCATTTCCACTCTAGAATCTCTAACTTCTGAAGCAATACACCCGGTCGTTGATGTTCATACTTCACTTGCTGACAATTTAAGCACCAAGCTACATATTCCACTATGTCCTTCTTCATCCACCTCTACCAATAGTGCTACTTCAAATCTTGATACATCTTCGCGGTACCTGGATGAATGGAGTACCGCGAACTGTGAGTCTCCTAGAGAATCAACTCACGCAAACCATCTACCTTAGGCATACATAGCCTGCCCTGCATCCGTAATACACTGTCATCTCCAATAGTGACCTCCTTGGCATCACCGTGCTGAACCGTTTCCTTAAGGACAAGCAGATGGAGGTCATCATCTTAATACTCTCTGATACGGTCGTAAAGAGAAGACTGAGAAACCACATAAGCCAAAACTCTGCTCGACTCGGAAATATCCAATCTGACAAACTGGTTAGCCAAGGCCTGAACATCCAAGGGTAAGGGCCTCTCTCCTACTGGTAGATATGCTAAACTTCCCAGACTCTCCACCTTGCAAATCAAGACATCAGCCACCATGTTGGCCTTCCCGGGATGATAGAGGATGGTGATGTCATAATCCTTAAGCAACTCCAACCATCTTTGCTGCAATAAGTTAAGATCCTTCTGTTTAAACAGATGCTGTAGATTTCGGTGATCGGTGAAAACCTCATAAGGGAGACCATACAAATAGTTCCGCCAGATCTTCAGGGATAAACAATAGCTGCTAACTCGAGCTCGTGGACAGGATAGTTTTTTTCTTGCACCTTTAGCGTTCTAGATGCGTAGGCAATCACCCTACCGTCCTGCATCAACATCACGCCGAGACCAATGTGCGACGCATCACAATACACTGTATAGGACCCCAAACCAGTAGGCAACACCAACACTGGATTTGTAGTCAAAGCAGTCTTGAGGTTTTGAAAGCTCTCTTCACACTCCTCAGTCAACCTGAAAGGAGCTCTCTTCTAGGTCAATCTGGTCATAGGTGCTGCGATAGACAAGAAACCCTCTACAAATCGACGGTAATACCCTGCCAAGCTAAGAAAACTCTGGATCTCCGTAGCTGAGGATGGTCTAGGCCAACTCTGTACCACCTCAATATTCTTCGGATCCACCTTGATCCCCTCGATCGATACTATATGACCTAAGAATTCCATTTAATCTAGCCAGAATTCACACTTCAAAAAATTTGCATATAAATTCTTTTCTCTCAAGGTCTGAAGCACAGTCCTCAGGTGCTGCTCACGAACCTCCCGACTCCGGGAGTATACCAGAGTGTCGTCAATAAAACAATGATGAAAGAGTCAAGATAGGGCTGAAATACACTGTTCATCAAGTGCATGAATGCTACCGGGGCGTTGGTCAGCCCAAAATATATCACAAGGAATTCGTAATGACCATACCGAGTCCTGAAAGCAATCTTTGGGATATCTGGCTCCCGAATCTTCAACTGATGATAGCCTAAACGCAAGTCGATCTTAGAGAACTCTCTAGCACCCTGATGCTGATATATAAGTCATTAATATGTGGCAATGGATACCAGTTCTTCACTGTAACCTTTTTCAACTGGCGATGATCAATACACATTCACATTGAACCATCCTTATTCTTTACAAACAAGATAGGAGCACCCAAGGAAACACACTGGGCCGAATGAAACCTTTATCGAGCAAATCTTGCAATTGTTCCTTTAATGTTTTTAACTCTGCTGGGGCCATACGATAAAGTGGAATAGAAATAGGCTGAGTGCTCGGTAACAAATCAATGCCAAAGTCAATATCCCTATCGGGCGGCATGCTCAGAAGATTCATCAGGAATAAATCTAAATAGTCCCTCACTACCGGTACTGACTCGACGGTAGGAGTATCAGCAATAACATCCCTCACATATGCCAGATACGCATGACACCCCTTCTCAACCATTCGTTGGGCCTTAAGAAATGAGACAACCCTTCTAGAAACATGATCTAAGGTACCTTTCCACTCTAGCCGCAGTAGACCTGGCATAGCCAATGTTACCGTCTTACCGTGACAATCAAGGATAGCGTGATAGGACAAAAACCAGTCCATGCCCAAAATAACATCGAAATCCACCATACTGAGCAATAATAAATTGGCTCTAGTCTCAAAACCACTAAGAACAATCAAACACGACTGATACACACGGTCAACAATAATAGAATTATCTATGGGTGTAGACACATAGACAGGTGAACTCAGAGAATCACGGTATACACCCAAATACAGAGCAAAATAAGATGACACATAGGAATAAGTGGAGCCTGGATCAAATAAAACTGATGCATCCCTATGACAGACCGGAACAATACCTGTGACGACAGAATCAGATGCAACTACCTCCGTCCTAGCAGGAAGGGCATAATATCTAGCCTGGCTTCCCTCTCTAGGGCGACCTCTACCTATCCGACCTTCACATCTAGCTGGTTATGCAGGTGGGGTGGTAGCTAGTGTTGTAACTATAACCTAAGGACTTGGTAGAGCACGCAGTGCCTGAGAAATTTATAGAGGTGCACCCCGCCTAAGTCTGGGGCAATCCCTCACCATATGGCGAGTGTCACCATACTCAAAATAAGCTCTCGGAGGACGTGGCTACTACTGCTAGACTGACCGTTGAAAGCACCCCGTACAGGAGGTGCACTAGACACTGGCGGTGCATAATAGGGATCCTAGGGCCTAGGAGTGTCCGGAGCACCGTTGGCGGCTGGAAGTGCTGAATGAACAGGGCGACCCACA
Source organism: Nicotiana otophora (assembly GCA_000715115.1). Taxonomy (NCBI): domain Eukaryota; kingdom Viridiplantae; phylum Streptophyta; class Magnoliopsida; order Solanales; family Solanaceae; genus Nicotiana; species Nicotiana otophora. Next base: position 12,510 of record AWOL01S0016012.1, on the reverse strand, counting down.
TAGCCCCTACCCTGACAAGCTGCAGCAGGGGCACGAGTACCACTATATGTGCTAGACTCTCAAGACCTCTTGGCCTCTCTCTCCTCCCTCTCCCGAGTCAACACACCCTCCAATCTCCTGGCGATCCCCACCACCTGCTGGTATGCGATGTCCATCACTAACTCTCGGGGAATACTAAATCTGATGTTGGGGTTGATCCCCTCAATAAATCAACAAACCCGCTCCCGAGTAGTAGCAACCAAGGCTGGTGCATGACTAGCCAAATCACTGAATCAGACTGCATACTCTGACACGATCATAGAACCCTGGCGCAACTGCTCAAACTCTGCACGCTATATATCTCTGAGACTCTGGGGAACATACTCCCTCAAGAACATATCCGAGAACTCAGTCCAAGTGAGTGAAGCTGCCTCAGCTGGACTACCTAACTCGTATGTGCGCCACCATAATAGGCCACTCCTCTAAGTTGGAACGTAGTGAAGAAAACCCCACTAGACTCTGCAACACCCATAGTACGGAGGATATGGTGGCACTCCTCAAGAAAACCCTGGGCATCCTCTGACTCCAAGCCACTAAAAGTAGGAGGGTAGTACTTATTGTACCTCTCAAGCCTGAGCTGCTCTCCCTCAGAAACTGCTACCCTAACCTTGGGCTGACTGGAGCTACCGGCTGCATCGGTATGACCTCAGGAACCTGGTCGACCTGGACCCATTGCTCTAGGGTACGGGCGACGAGCGTCTGTTCTCCTCCCCTGGCCTGAGATGTGGTAGGAGAAAGTGGTATCAATCCTGCCTAAGCCAAGGTGCTGAACATGCTCAGACACTAGGCTAGATTCTCCTGGAGGGTTGTGCAGTAACAGGCGTCTCCGGTGCCTGCCTTCCAACTGGAGCTACCGGTGGCTCCTCTGTAGCAGCTCGTGCGGGTGCTTTGGCTGAACCACATGGATGTCCTCGACCTTTACACTGGCCCCGACCCCGGCCTCTCACGGCTCTAGTAGGGGACACGGCGTCTGGTCATCTGATCCAGCTGTATGGGTCCTCACAATCTGTGAGAGAATAGAAAGACAGAAATTTAGAATCCGAAGTCATAATCTCGCACAATAAGGAATCAAATAAATGAAGCATTTCCTAATAGTTCCATAGCCTCCCGAAGATAAGTACATATGTCTTCGTACCGATCCGCGAGACTCTACTAAACCTACTTGTGGCTCATAACACATATGAACCTAGTGCTATGATACCGACTTGTCACGACCCCAATTTTTCTCTGTAGGATATCGTGATGGCACCTAGCCTCTAAGACTAGGTAAGCTTAACAATTTGCGAAATAACTGAATATAAACTGAACTCAAACCTCAACATGTGAAATATAAATAAGAACTGCGACTAAAATAATTACAGCTACTAAAATCCGGTAGAAATAAGTCACAAGCTTCTAAGAGAAAATACTAAATGTCTCTATACATCAGAGTCTAACGAGAATAAGGAAAAACAACATAATAAGGATAGAAGGGGACTCCGAGGTCTGCGGATGCTGGCAGATGTACCTTGAAGTCTCCACGTACAGGCTATCTCACTGGTAGTTAGCCTGGTAGGAAGAACCTGGATCTGCACAAAAAGACGTGTAGAAGTGTCATGACCCAAAAATCCATTAAAGGTCGTAATGGCGCCGGGCACCGCTGTCAGGCAAGCCAAAAATACATACTTAGCTTAATTACCCATTTTAGTATTTTTAAAATCAAAATTTCTTCAATGAAATAATAAAGATAGAACTCATAGAATAAATGATAAATAGTTTTAGCAACTAAATTTCTAAACAATCATAATCATTCCCAAAACCCGGTGTCACAAGTGCATGAGCATTAACTAGGGAGTTAAAATAAAATACGGTATCTGTCCCGAATACAAATTAGACAGGAAAAATATAATAACTCTGAAAGAGACTTTGTTGGCTGCGGATCGTAATACAGAATGCAGCTCAACTATGTCCCCACAATTTTAACCACACCTCTGCGCCCACAAGGCCCCTAGACATATATGTACCTTCAAAATAAAATGTGCAACAAGTGCAGCATGAGTACGAAAAACAACAAGTACCTAGTAAGTATCAAGCCTAATTTCGAAGAAGTAGAGACGAGATGGCCTCATTTACAGGAATAACAATAATTTCCTTAACAAGCAGAGATAACTAATTCTTTAAATTTCAATAATTTCCAATTTATCAATTAGCTTCACAAGCTGCAATAAACTATCAAAGTATCGTGTAATTATTATTATTAGGCACGATTTCTGCCGAGGTCGTATGGCCCGATCCAGAGTGTCGTGTACACTGCCGAGGGACGTGCAGCACGATTCATAGATGCATCTATCCTGCCGAGGCGTTCGGCCCGCTCCACAAGAAAGGAGGACATTTTCTTATGTACCTCGAGAAGGAGAGTATATTCATTAAAAGATCAATTCGAGAGGATGAATAATTTCTTTTAATAATTAATTAATTTAAACAGAAAATTTAAGAATATGGAATTTTCATATTTTAATATTTTTACCTACCAATTCACAATATATATCAAATAATATTAATTAAACAAAGAATACAATTTGCACAAGTAATTCATGCTTTGAGTTCTAAACTACCTGGACTTTAGCATTTATAATAGCTATGCACGGACTCTCGTCAACTCGTGCATATGTAGCCCCTACAATTAGCAACAATTATTAATTTAATTACCTATGGGGTAATTTCCCCCTCACAAGATTAGACAAGAGACTTACCTTGTCTCAAAGTCCGTCCACTTTCCGATTGCCACGTCGCGTAAATTTCTCAATTCGATGCCGAAAAATTCGAAGCTATCCAAATATTATACAAATAATTAATACATGTTCAATAATTTGAATTTAGGCTATTAAATAAATTACCCTAACCAAAACGGTAAAATTCCTAAAATTCACCCCGGGCCCACGTGCCCGGATTCTGGAAATTTTCGGATGAAAATGTTACCCATAATCTCAAAAATGCAAATATATAATTTCTACCCAATTCCATAACCATCTTCGTGGTTAAAATCTCATTTTTATAAAAATCTAAGTTTTTCATCTAAACCTTTGATTTCTAAGATTTACTAGTTATAATCTACCAATAATCTATGTATTTAACTCAAGGGGTGTGGAATTAACTTACCTTCAAATTGCTAGTTGAAATCCCCCTCTCAAAAGCACTGAAATCACTCGAAAATGGAGGAAAAATGGGCTCAAAATGTCTGACACCCGATTTTAACACATTCTGCCAAGCAGGGGTTTCGCACCTGCGGAAGGTGTACCGCACCTGCGGCTTTCGCACCTATGGGAAAGCCTCGCAGGTGCGAGCTTAACTTGACTGCCTAGCTCTGCATTTGCGCTCTTCTTCTCGCACTTGCGCGTTCGCAGGTGCGCCCGAGATTCTGCACCTGCGATGGCAGGCCTTCCCTTCCCTTTTAGCTTCTGCGAATAAATCTCACATCTGCGAGCTTCTGCCACACCTGCGAGCTTCTGCCACACCTGCGGCTGGCCAAGTGCAGGTGCGATTCTGACAGTAGCTGGGAGCTTCAGTTTTGGCTCCCAACTTCCAACTTGGTCCGAGCCTCGTCCGATTGACACTTGGGTCCCCCGGGACCCCGCCCAAACATACCAACAAGTTTGAAATCATTAAATGGACTCACTCGAACTTACGGAACATGTAAAACAACATCAAATCTATGAATTATACCCCAAACCAAATGGATTCAAACTTAAGAACTTCGAGTTCTTCAATTTACTTCCAATGCGCCGAAACATACTTAAACTACTCAGAATGACACAAAATTTTGCGTGCAAGTCTTAAATCACTATACGGAACTATTCTTAAACTCGGAATTCCAAACGGACTTCAATTACTCAAAACCCTACTCCAAACCAAATTTAAAGAACTTTACATCTTCAAATAGTTGATTTTCACTATTAAGCGCCAAAACGCTCCCGGGTTATCCAAAACCCGATTCGAACATACACCCAAGTCCAAAATCATCATACGAACCTATTGGAACCATCAAATCCCGATTTCGGGGTCGTTTCCTCAAAATATTGACCGAAGTCAAACTTGGCCTTTTAAAATCAACTTAAGGAACCAAGTGTTTCAATTCCAAACCGAACACTTCCAAATCCCGAACCAACCATCCTCGAAAGCCATAAATCATTAAAAGTACATTCGGGGAGTTTTATTTAGGGGAGCGGGGTTCTAAAAGTTGAAATTACCGGTTGGGTCGTTACATTCTCTCCCACTTAAATATATGTTCGTCCTTGATTGTTCTAAGGATTGTTCCGGAGTTGTCAAAAATCATTGTTTAACACTTCGAGCACCTATCCGTGCTACCACACCCAATTGAGCACATTAGCTCGAGAAAATTTGATGATTATCCCCCTTATTTAGGCAATTAAGCCTTAGAGCCCAATTCTAACATCCAAAATTCTCCACCATGCCTGTTTCCAACCTACGAACACTGTATCAATAACTACACGACGCCCCAATACTAGATTGCATACCTTTGTTGAATTTAGACCATGCACCGCACCATGCACATGACCATAATAACATCCTTCGATAACAATAGCCGAAATTCCACGAATCTGATGTTCACAACACACCTCATGATACATATAATTCTTGTTCCAACTCTTGAAATGCTTCCACGATGGAAGAAGTATGTAGAAATTCATAACCAACTGTCGAATCAACAAATTATAGAGTTTCTCCTTCTGACAAGAACCGTTGCCTCATTATGGACCAAATAATGGTATTTGCTCTTTATTATACTTCATATAATCCGATCGCACTGATCCCGAATCCAATAATCTCATCTCACCCAGTATAAGCTGCTCAGGCAATAAGCCACCTCAGACACGATCACAAAAAGCCTCATATGACGCCAAAATGAGCTAATAAGCTACGGATTAGATTGCGATACATAAGGAAAATGAACTCTGGAAAGGATTACTCAACACACGTGACTAATTAGACAACTGAAAAGGTGTCATGAACCTTCCTCAGAAAATGGGACACAAAACACAGAAAATAGAACATAGGGGATTGTACTCAACATCACATTGTTGCGGCGTGCAACCCGATCCAAACAACATACCCATGGCGGCATGCCACCCGATCCGCACAAAAAGAATCTATAAGGAAATACTTACCGAGCTAGAATGCTCATTACTACAAAATGTCTGAATATCGGACACAAGCACGCTAAGTGCATAATACCATCTCTGGAAGGACCGACAACGCCATACGCTATAAAACTCAAGCACAACTAAGGTGCGATATATGATCTGAATCTCGAGAGCCATCCTGCTCACATAACAACATCGCTACGCGGAACCTCAACACATAAGAAATTTATCAAGCCATTTCACAACTCACACGACACAATATAGTATTACATGAAATAGCCGACGGCGAAACGACATCCAAAGTCCGAATACTCCTCCATAAGGAGCGCTATGCTGAATGAACACATCCGACCTGATATAGAGCCCATATTCATATTTAAATCCATCCACAAACCTCAATCCGATTCTAATCGCACCATACTAGGCTAATAACCCTTCAAGGATCCATAATGACCATTTTTCCCATAACATACAAGAACAACCATCATAACCTGAACAAACTTCCGCAGTCCACAACCAAATGAACCAAGCGCCCTCCAGGCATAAATTCTCGAATTAGCGATATCGCTACAATCTTCATACTTGGTTTCAATATTCACTCAATCAAGTGACTACATGCCACTCTTACACAATCTTTCCACGGGACACGCTCCCACGACCTTCCGCAACAGATAACAAGTCTCCACATCCATACCACCGGCCATACTAATGCTATAAGGAGAATCAAGGATCCGCAAATCAATACACAAAGCCTCTTACACATAACACTGATCTCATGTGACGCTGAAGATAACACCAGCTTGCTTTAAGCCTCTAAATCCTTTCCCGCTCGTCCGAGCTTGTGACATTCTTGTCAAAACCGAACAGCAACCTCGATCCTCAAATTTCAAATTCTCATGCCGTTCACTGCACCTAGCATGCCAATACGCGAGAGTACAAAAATTCCATCATAACTCCCGAACCACTAATAGATCAAACATTTCATCAAATAACAACCTTTTTGCTTACTCATTTCAGGAGAACCATTGAAATACGCGACTGGATTCTCATATCTGCAAACAAATACCAACCTCAAGTAGTGGTCTAAACCACTGTAAATCTCCCGGGATCCATCTACAGAAAACATGCAATAATACTTGAATTCCTCCAAATAAAATCAACTACGGCGGTCGTCAAGCCTCGCACGAACCGCCATAATTCACACGCATAACTCAATGCGCTGAAGGAACTGATCATTACCACCATCATGCCAATTCTACCATTTGTTAGCCGACCCGTCTTTTCACAATTTATTCTTAACTTGCCTTAGAAATAATAATAGCTCCATTCATTACATCACGAATCCTACATCCGCACTCATCCCGATTGATCTTATTTCACGAGACCACGTTGTCTCAAAACCCACGAATCATCTCATACCCCTTCTTGTGTGCACTTTTACATCTTCAACTGGTACACCCATTCTGATACTTCTTTTATGAATCCGAAGTTATTTTTCTTCCATTTATTTAATGCTACACCACAACCTGAAGATAACGCAGAGTACTCCAAGTCTCGTTTCATAATCTGCTGTAAACGTTCTACAGTCAACCATACTACGGACTCGAGATCCTTAGGCACCGCACTTTAACTGTTGAATCCACTAGGACCATTGTTGAGAGTCACCCATTCCGACCTGTCCCCAAATATGATTAAACTCCAAGGCTCTGCTAGCAGTTGAACACTCTCTCGAAGAAGCACCCGGCTGAATCACCTTCCTTGTACATCATATCAACACGAAGAATAGATTCTGAGTCTTCCCAAAACCTGAATATGAATCGATAAGGCCAAATATGACACACATTCCCCAAATCCTTTGCTCAAATTACCACTGATGTTTTCTTTCCTTAGTCGTGATGACCCACCAATACACTGATAACTAGAAACCGCACAAGTTGACACTACGCAATCTAATCATAGACGGTGGGGCTCTCTCACTTATCTTGAAGCTATAATTACAAAATTCTGGAATCCACCGAGATTCTTTCTTCATCGTTGACATGATCCTGCACATGCAACTAGCCAAATTTTGTCGAAATCCTGCTATTAACCTTTAATAAATACTCCGAACCACTAGCCACATTTACATATTAAATCTCTTACCAGGTAGCCAGTAAAATTCTTTGCAGAAGCTTCGTCAACACCACACGACTACTAACCTGCTCACAAGAGATATCCCACCTGTGGAAATTCCATGCTGACATCCTCTAACAATGCTGCACCGAGTACTATTACCACTAAACCAACAAACCATCCTGAGCCCGTGCTCGTTTACCAGCTGTACAAGTCATTTCACTCCCCGTTGATATCAACTAAAGGTGCAACGATACATTCTAACCCAAAGTCATGTTGCATCCTTCTTCATATTAAGCAACTCTCTCCTGTTGTATCCAATCTTCCTCAATATAGCAGCTACTATTACAACTTAAGTCCGTAGACCTAGTCACTGTCCATCCTAAATCCCAAATCACTCTAAACTTTCCTCAAGACGTGTAATTATCCTACCACGTAATCCATATGCTACCTTGCCACTCTCCCACTTTGGTCAAACCCTCTCCTTTAAGCAACTACTCGTCTTCTGTTTTCTTACACTTGGCCTTCTCGGAACCTAACCACCACAAGACACCTTCAACATGTCCTTCCTCATCCTTCGCTGCCCAGTTGTTTCCTTAACTAAAAATCCGTCTCTGTAGCACTTGAACCAATAGCTTGTTACCAACTTTAAACCTTTCTGAGGATTATCCTTCTCGAGCCATCAATACTAGGAACCCCGCTTTGATCCTGAACCACTGCACACCACGATCTCTAACGACTGCTTCCCCTACACCCATTCCTAACACCCTGCCGTGAAGGCGAGTTGAAGAAAACCATAACACCAGTGAACCTTAACGCATTTAACAAGGCGATGACACCACATCACAATTGAGAACTCTACCACGCTCAAAAATATCAAGCTTCGTTACTTCATCAACCCCAAACCTGAACATTCATAGTCCGATTATTTTTTCTCCGCTGAAAATAAAATATGGAACCTATGAATCATGTATTGAGAAAAACCTTCTTTCAAGTTATTTACTGCCCTGACACATAGACAGGCATTCTACCATTACATAAACACTATACGATAATAACACACGAATCGTCATAACAATCAATGTCAAATCTCAAAACCTTAGGTAGTACTGATACTTAACTTGAAACGACAAAGAGGCCTTCCGCAAGGCGACGACAATAGCCCAATTACTTACACAGGGAGAAGCATCTTGCACTACATGTCATGCCCCGAACCTGGGGGCGAGGCCGGCACTCGGTGCCTCACCTATCCTCGCGTACCAACTTGCGACTAAGGGACTCTGAACATCTAATGTCATACTTTGGCCATGGGCCATATTGCAAGACAATTGCAAATACAGACTAAATATTAATAAAACGCTGGGCCAACAAGTCCGTCATAACTACTACAACTGACAATACAAACAAATGTACATAAAAGGCCTACAAGCCCAACATACTACATTAACTGACAGGATATGTCTACAAGCCTCTACTGATGGATATACTGTGATCGGAACTAACCTAATATATATATATATATATATATATATATATATAAAGATGTACGTAAAGCTCTAGACCCGGCAACTCCGTAGGGTATGGAGCTTACCGATCAAGCTGAACTTGGGCAACACCTAATAAAGGGGTCTACCCGTCTGTCTGTCTGAACATGCATGCATGAAATGCAGCGCCCCCAGAAACGGGACGTCAGTATGAAATAATGTACAGAGTATGTAAGGCACTATATTGAAAGATAAAACTGAACTGATAATATAATAACTGAAATCAACTGGAAGTCAATGATAATCTGAAGATATGCTTACCTGCTAATACTGACCCAACTCTCTCAATATAGTAAGTAAAATAGTTGTCCGGCCTTATAAGGCTCGGTATATATATAACTGCTCTGCCGTAGTAGGCTCGTTCATAGGCGCTCGTCCATACTAGGCTCTGTATCTCGGCCAACTGGGCTCGCTCATAGGCGCTCTGCCACAGTAGGCTCGGTATATAACTTACCATTTAATCAGAGGTTACCCAATAGGGGCCTACCCATCAATTATAGCTCGAAGGTGATGAAAATATTGTAATACTGTATATATAGGCTCTCTACTTTCTTGACTGAAAGAAGACAATATTCAATTAAATATGAAGTCCCGATAAGGAGAATATTGTAATTTATGAGACTGGGATAATGTATATAAATTCGGGAGTATGAACTTCTCTTTATGCCTCATTATCAAATACATGTAATTACGAGATCATGCCAAAATGAAAGAAGTGCTTAGCCTTAATATACCTGGAGTAGGGAAAAATCTGTATGATATTTTTGGAAAAGGTTGTATCATACTCCTATAGAATCGCAAAATCTCGTTGCTAATTTTTCTAAGAAGTTTCGTATGAACTTAAGTAACTTACGTTACTATAAAGTATCATCTTGGAGGGAACCTTCTTGCTGAACCTTTTCATTAATTTTAGAGACACCAAAACGAATTGAAAATGTGTTTTAAGTCTTTAGGGAATGAAATGTTGTTTTGTATCCCAATTCCTAGAAATGAAGTGTCTTGCCATTATCATTTAGGTTGCCACATTTCCATTCCATTGTAAGAGTCATGACTATGGACAAGGCGTTGCTTCCACGTGGGGATGGGATGGGGTAATTTTAATCTTATCCTATAATTAATTAATTAATTAGGTAATATCCCGCTACCCGGTAATTAACCAATTACCCGCATAATTAAGAATTATCTCAAATTACTTAAAATTCTACTTATTTTTAATACACTTTCTATACCTTACTACCATAGCCATATGGTACCTTGTATGATACTAGTCCATAAATACCGGGTAGTTTAGCTCGGGCCGTATTTTATCCCAAAATGACAAATTTCGACGAAACTCATTTTCTTCGATTTGCTTACCCTCTAACCTTCATGAATTTACTTATCCCTTGTTTGAAATAGCATAATACTTGTAACCTCAAAATAATCTCATTCCCGAGCTTACATCAATTTACTTATGGCGTACTTTCACATACGAAAACATAGGGTGTAACAGCATTCCCCCCTTTGGAATATTCGTCCTCGAATGTTGACTGATGCACTTATCATTTTCATAACTTATGCCTTCCGAATACTTTAGTACTCTCTTTGCCATCTAGGCAACTGTTCTGTGAATAATTTCAAAGGCCAGGGCATTCCCCCCTTTAGGCCTCTTTCTCATACCATGACTTATGGTCGGAATTCTTCTAATCTCGTAACTATTGTTACCTTCTATCACGCAGCCTGTACGACTTTGACCTTGTAAGTGCGCTTATGTGACTCTTCTCCCCTTTTCCCTCCAGCTTTTGGCGAATCTCTAGGCCTCACTTTGTAAACTTATACAGAGCTTGACAAGATATCCCTCTGGGCATCTATAGGTATACTGAAGTTCTTTGCTCGGTGCTTTGTCGAACTTACAAATATTATTATACCTTATTTCATAGATCCGTTTATCCATCCGTATGACTTTACTGCCATAACTCTTACTTTGATTCATCATTACTGAGGTCTGCTACCAAACTCCAGGTTACTCTTGTTGCTTATCCTATAAATCTATGTCCTTTAATGCTTCTTCATTACAGTGCATCTTAAGAATGACGGCCTAATCTCACCTCATACTTTGTAACTGTTGTTCAACCATTGTTGATTCACCTTAATGTTGATCTATCATCTATCACTGATAACTTGATCTCTTATGTAACTCTGCCGCTAGGGCTCATGTCTCATCGTGGAACATTTTAAGTGATTTTCTTGATCCACCTGGGAGCAATACGATACTATACTTCCATAATCGTATTTCATAGCATCCCTATGTGATTTACCTTACGTGGGTATTTTAATCCTGTACAATTCATGAAATCATTACTCAATCTAAGGCCCAAACGCCATCCTTCATCTATCTCAATTACACCTTCATTCTACTTCCAGGGTAGTATTTCATTTCCTCTAAATGCTACAAGTCTTAGACTTCTTTGAGTTCATTCAGGCAATACTGAGCTTTCAATAACTTAGACAAACCATCAGCTTTCTTGTTTTCATGGGCTTAATCTTGAGGACCTATCCATTCTCATCACCTTCTCACTCGCCCTTTCTCATTCTTACTCCTGTTTTCCTAAAACCTTGTCGCTTTACCATAATTTAGCTTGCGACCTACACATAGTCATTTATACTACTCACAACCTTTCTTCAACTTGCTTGCACTATAGATTTCCTTATGTTATTCTGGAACTTCAAGCGAAACATCACATGGTCTCAAACTCTCTTTTTACTCTCTTAACTAGACCTCTCGATACCTAGAAACCATAGGCTGGAGGATATGCTACTGACGATGCTGCTATCACTCCTGAATACTGAATCCCAGCACTTCTAGCCTTTTATCTGAAGTATGAACTATTCACAACCTTCTACTTTTGAGCATCTCGTATGTTGTCCACCTTTACCTTACTTACCTTAAAATCTCGCCTCATATCTTCTATCTCTTTCATAACCTCCCTTCCACATAGGTATAATTTACATCTACAACTTGAGGCTCTATTATAATACTTGCACCTCTGGTGCATACACAATCTGGTGGGAGCTTCGTACTGACTTCTTATAAGGCTAGTACTTTTCCAACTGGCTTTATCGTAGGGCCGTTGCAGAATATGGTTGTTTTACTTTCTCTCTTGTGTCTCTGATATTAAGAGTGATTCTACAATGTTCTCAGTCATGATGTCTGTAACTTTCTGAGTCCAATAAGCAGACTCCTAATTTACTTAGTTGATGTAACTCTTTAGTTTCCTCTTCCTTCTGATTAGCCTTTATGTAGGCTTAAGCTATCTTCGATCTGTGGCTCATGGCAATTAGTTATTACTTTAGCCCTTCATGGACGCTATGGAATATCCATGATACAATCTTATAACAATTCAATCTTTTGTCTATGACCTGGGTTCAATTCTTTCTTTTAACCTATACCGGAATCTTCTACGACTGTATGATTGTCAACATATATGCCGCATGGATAATACTCCGAAATCTTAGGTACATTCATTATGTAATTATCTCTGGATCATTGATCGAATAATTCCTTTCATTCCTTCTCAACTTTCTTTAAATGCAAGTAATTGATTTTCCTAGTCGTTCTGCCTCCTTGATGCGTGCATACTTAGCTTATTTTAGTGCCCACACATATTGGAATCCCATACAACCCATATGATCTT
>AWOL01S0016010.1:134467-150834 GCA_000715115.1 Nicotiana otophora | reverse complement strand
AAAGGGACATTGTCCCATATTGGAGGAAGAAAAGGCTTTTGATGGGTATATATATAATTGCTCTTCTTCTACCTCTTAAAGAGTTAAGAAGAAGGCAAGCCTTGCGCCGTCGTCGCTCGCTCGGCTCGGCTCGGATTTGGATTTGTTCAAAGATCGATTGATTGATTAATCTTTTTGGACAAAATTTCTTTCAATTATTTAATTAATTAATTAAATAATTAACGAAAAATTCAATCCGGAATAACCCATGACCCGCGACCCGGTCCGGTCAGGCCCATTTTCTTTTCCGGATTATTTTAAATCCATTTTCCCTCAATATTTCAAACAACCCTATTCCAACAGCCATGGCTGTTTCTGAAAGGTTGCAAACCTTTTCAGAAACAATGCCAGCAACTCTATAAATAGAGTTTGAATCCCAGAATCTTTCCTTACGAAATTTTCTGAGCTTCTTCTTCTACACGAAAAATTCCAGTGTGTTTTACAGCCTTCGAGTGGCTCGCTGTTCATCGGCGTTTTGGTACCAACACTCCAGTGAGTTAAATCGTTCTATCCTGAGAGGATATATTCCAGCACCTCGGGTACTTGAGGGGAATAATTTCCTTAAGGACACACTGTGTATTCAGGGGGCTCGATTTATTCCTATACTGTTTTTCCAGAATTTATTTCGTTAAACAAGTATTACTAACTTTCTGTTTCGTTTATATATTTCAGAAGGTTTAATAGTTTATTATAGTAATACAGAACTAAACACTTCTCTCACTACACCTGTGAACTGCTTATCCTGCACTGTATATTGTCTTTCCTCTTTGTTTTTTTTGTTGGTTATTTATTTGAAAAAGGCCTAAATTTGTAGTATTTCTAATTGCTACTCGCTTTCTAGAATCGCACTTCAATTTGTTTCCATAAGCTGAACGTATATTATTTGTGTTGTCGTAAATATGACAAACTTTGAGGACTTTGCTAATGCATAAGAAGATATCAGTTGATGATGTAAGAAGTGGGAGTATAGGGAAACACGCATCATCACTTTTTTTGTGCATGTCTCTGCTTAGAGGTGGTGAGGTGCAGTTTGCAATATAATGTTGTATGTGAAGCAAATCTTTTATGTCATACCATTTCTTTTCCTAAAGATTTCATATGACTGTGATGGCACAACTTGCCAATTTAGAAGTTAGGCATATAGTAAATAACCTAAAAAGTAAGTTGTAGCAATAGTAGCTACATATGCTTCTTGAATCCTTGTAAAGTACTCCTTGGTTGTAAATAGTAATCAGCCATGATATATACCAAGTAATGGCTCTGACACAACTGCGTGCATACCTTTCAGAAAGATGATATTAATTATTTGATATAAATGAAGTAGCTAGGGGAAGTGTCTAATTCCTCATCCAACTCATCGGAATGAGCATCATCAGCACTACAAAGTCAAAATCCATATGCGGAGGGTACCTTGGCCTCCATCTGTTGTACGAAATTCGCTGAATTCGCTGCTACATTATCTGGTGAGTTTTATTCTCCCCTTATTTTATATTTTTTTGGCCTTAGTTTTTCCCAATTTGTTTTACACATATGGATTTCTTCAAGTAGTAATTAGAATTTAGTCCTCTTTCTTCATGCCCATCAATAGATTAAATGGAATTTCAATTGCGAAGGCATGATTGTGCAACTTCAAAAAATGTTAATGATTAGGGAAACTTTGTGATATATATTGCTTTTTCTCTTAGGAAGTTGGTTTAGGAAGGGGTAACAATGTCGGTTTTACTGGTCCTACAGACTCTGTTTGGTACTTTGAACTGTTTACTTTAGCTTTCCAAACATGTTGCATTTTGAATCTCATCAAACATGGCCTCAATCCACTCTTGACTCAATTAGCTGGTGTTATGCCTCTACAATTTTCTGACTCAAACTTTGGTGGCCTCAAGACATTTAAACAAAGAGAAATATTAGCATGATGAAATATTTTGGTTGACTGTGACAACAATTCAGTTTCACTAATCGAGGCATTGGTGAATGGGTAGTTCGATGCACAAAGTATCCCTCATTCACGCAGGGTCTGGGGAAGGGCCGCCGCACTGTCACGACCCAAAATTTCCACCTTCGGACCGTGATGGCGCCTAATATTTCACTTGCTAGGCAAGCCAACGTTAGAATAATATTAACCAATTTTTAAACAATCTTTACAGTATTAATAATCAAGGAACCAAAAGCGGAAGAAAAGTTTGAAATATAGTGAAATAATCTATAAAAATAACGGTGTCTAAATACCATCCCAGAATTGGTGTCGCAAGTGCACGAACTTCTAGAAAAATACAAATAAAGGTTTGAATAAAATAAAGATGTTTGGAAATAAACACACAGCTAAAGTAAAATAGACGGGAACTTCTGAACTGCGGACGCCATGCAGTTATACCTCAAGTCTCCTCTGGATAGCTAAAATCCGAGTAAGTTTATGGCACGCCGTTGGGACCAACTCTGAAATCTTCACAAGAAGTGCAGAGTATAGTATCAGTACAACCGACCCCATGTACTGTTAAGTGCTGAGCCTAACCTCGATGAAGTAGTGACGAGGCTAAGGCGGATCACTTGTATTACCTGTACGCAATATTAGTAACAACAACAATAATAGAAATAAATCAGGTAACTCATTTATAATAATTGAAGCTAACTCAGCAGTCATAACCAATTATCATTTCCATCAATTCTGTTGCAGCGTGCAACCCGCTCTCACAACATATTCACATTCAATTCTGTTGCAGCGTGCAGCCCGCTCTCACAATATATTCACATTCAATTCTGTTACAGCGTGCAACCCGCTCTCACAATATATTCCTTTAAACAAATTTGTTGCGGCGTGCAACCCGATCCCCCAATATATATATATGTATGTCGACTTTTTAATAAGTCTGTTGCGGCGTGCAACCCGATCCTCCAATATGGACTTTTTATAAGTCTTTTGCTGCGTGCATCCCGATCCAATATATTCATTATAATTAATTCTGTTGCGGCGTGCAACCCGTTCCTCCAACATATTCATTTACCAATTCTTATAGAAGAAATATCCTGTCATGACCCAAAATCTCACCCGTCATGATGGCGCCTATCTCAATACTAGGCAAGCCGAAAATCTCAATAAACCACAATTTTTCTCAAGATTGAAAATATAATATTTAAATACAATACAAATACTCCCCAAAACCTGGTGTCACTGAGTACATGAGCATCTAATATGAATACAAGTCTGAAAAATATAGTCTATAATAGTCTGAGACCAAATACAGTGAAAAAAGAGATAGAAAAAGAGAGACAAGGTCTGCGGAACACGACAGCTACCTCAAAATCTCCTGAAAATCAACTGCGCGAAAGGATCAACACCCGCTATGTCCGGGAACACCTGGATCTGCATACGAAGTGCAGGGTGTAGTATGAGTAGAACCAACTCAGCAAGTAACAATAATAAATAAGGAACTGAAGAAAGTAACGAGCTACACAGTTATGGTTCATTTCCAGTAATTGCAGCAAAATAATAGACATGCTATCAAATCTGGCAGTTTAATGTCAAATCAATTTTTATACAGTTCATTTTCATGTAATCCGTATATCAACAATCTTTCAGAGATTTCACAACAATGACAGATAGCAACTAAGTGTAATAACAAATGGAAATCAAGTACAACCTCTTAGGACAACAATCGCTCACTGGGCTCCCAGCCCTCATCACTTCCTGGGCTCCCATCCCTCATCACTCACTCTCAATGGGTACCCGCGCTCACTCGGGGTGTACAGACTCATGAGGGGCTCCTACAACCCAAGCTCTATAAGCACGGGCAACTCACGTGCTGCATGTACAACTCACGTGCCATAATATAAATATCTGGATCCGCACGGCCAACTCACGTGCAATAATAAGCCAATAAGGCATGCTGCAGGCGGGCAGCCCCGATCCAAAAAATATCCTCATAATCAGGCCATCGGCCTCCCTCTCTCATAAATCTCTCCAGTCTCTCGGGATCTCAATAATCATGAAATCAGCCCAAACAACAATGATATGATGTATCAATAATAATAATAGAGACTAAGATAAAATGTGCAAGTAAAAACTGAGACTGAGTAAATATAGCATTTAGCAGACAATTCAACAAGTGCACGACCTCTGTGGGTCCCAACAGTACTATCACATAGCCTAAGCATGATTTCTAACATGATTTGCAGTCAAATTTTATCAATACATGGAGAGCATATAGCTAACAACAAATTATTCAACTTTACAGTTTTCCGGGACGGACCAAGTCACAATCCCCTCGGTGCACGCCCACACGCCCGTCACATAGCATGTGCGTCACCTCCAAATCATCAAATCTTATTTCAAATCCCTAAGTTCAAAACCCCTGATTTATACCTCAAAAACATGTAATCTAGTCGGATTATTCAATGATAATTCAATATTATGGAGTAGAAATGATCGCAAGGGACTTACCTCAAGTTTTTCTGTGAAAACCTTGCTCAAAATCGCCCAACCCGAGCTTGAAATGCCCAAAAATGGCAAAACCTCGGAACCCCTCTGTTTTTGTACTGCCCAATGGTTTTCGCACCTGCGTCAACCTGCCCGCTTTGCGCCAACCGCATGTGCGGAAAAACTCCCGCATATGCGCCTTTGCCCGCATATGCGCGCCTATTTGCGCTCCTACGCAAGCCGCTTCTACGCGCGTCCCTCCCATCTGCGCTCACGCAGGTGCAGAATTTCCTCGTACCTGCGATCACTGCCCCACAGTCCATTTGCGCATCTGCGCTTGCCAGGCTCGCTTCTGTGAGCTCGCACCTGCGATGGAATTTTCGTAGGTGCGATTGCAGCAGAGGGCAAAAACTTCAGCTATTTCTTCTAAGTCCGAATTTGATCCGTTAACCATCTGAGATTCACCCGAGGCCCCCGGGACCTCAACCAAATGTACCAACAAGTCCTAAAACATTATACCAACTTAGTCGATCCTTCAAATCACATCCAACAACATTAAAACACGAATCACACATAGATTCAAGCCTAATGAACTTTGAAATTTTCAATTTCTACAAACAACTTCGGAACCTATCTAATAACGTCCGATTGACCTCAAATTTTGAATACAAGTCATAAATGACATAACAGAAATATTCAAATTTTCAGAATCGGATTTCAACCCCGATATCAAAAAGTCAACCCCCCCGGTCAAACTTCCTAAAAATTTAACTTTCGGCATTTCTACCCTAATTCTACTATGGACCTCCAAATAATATTCCGTATACGCTTCTAAGCCCAAAATCACCATACGGAGCTATTGGAATTATCAAAATTCAAATCCAAGGTCGCTTACACATAGGTCTATATCCGGTCTATTTTTCTAACTTAAATTTTCAATTATGAGACTAAGTATCTTATTTCATTCCGAATTCCTTCCGGACCCGAACCAACTAACCCGATAAGTCATAAATCAATTGCAAGACATAATTTTAGTAGTAAATAGGGGAACAGGGCTATAATATTCAAAACGACCGGCTCGGTCGTTACATTCTCCCCCTCTTAAACAAACGTTCGTCCTCGAACGGGTTTAGAATAATACTTAGAGTCTCAAATAAATGTGGATATTTGTTTCGCATCTCCTGCTCGTCTCCCAAGTAGCTTCTCCGACTGGATGACCTCTCCACTGCACCTTCACTGATGCTATGTTCTTTGACCTCAGCTTTCGAACCTGCCGGTCTAAAATAGCCATCGGCTCCACATCATAAGTCAAATTACCGTCCAGCTGTACTGTACTGAAATCCAGAATGTGAGACGGATCCCCGACATACTTTCGGAGCATGGATACATGGAACACTGGATGAAAACCTGATAGACTCGGTGGCAAAGCAAGTTCAAAAGCCACCTCCCCAATGTTTTTAAGTATCTCAGAAGGCCCAATATACCTAGGGCTCAAATTCCCTTTTTTCCCGACCTCAACACACCCTTCATGGGTGAAATCTTGAGCAGAACCTTCTCCCCAACCATGTGAACAACATCATGAACCTTCCCGTCGGCATAACTCTTCTGTCTAGACTATGCCGTGCGAAGCCGTTCCTGAATCACTTTGACCTTCTCTAAAGCATCCTGAACTAAGTCAGTACCCAATAGTCTAACCTCACCCGGCTCAAACCAACCCACCGGAGACCGACACCGTCTCCTATATAAAGCTTCATACGGAGCCATCTGAATGCTTGACTGGTAGCTATTATTGTAAACAAACTCTGCGAGCGGCAGAAATTGATCCCATGAACCCCCAAAGTCAATGACACAAGCGTGTAGCATATCCTCCAATATCTGAATAGTACGCTTGGACTGTCCGTCCATCTGAGGGTGAAATGTTGTACTCAATTGAACATATGTGCTCAATTCTCATTGCACTGCCCTCCAAAACTATGAGGTAAACTGCGTACCCCTATCTGAAATAATGGACACCGGCACACCGTGTAGGCGAACAATCTCGCGAATATAAATCCCAGCCAACCGCTCTGAAGAATAATTAGTACCGACTAGAATAAAATGTGCGGACTTGGTCAACCGATCTACTATCACCCAAACAACATCAAACTTTCTCAAAGTCCGTGGGAGTCCAACTACAAAGTCCATGTTAATACGCTCCCACTTCCACTCCGGAATTTCAAGTCTCTGTAGCAATCCGCCCGGTCTCTGGTGCTCGTACTTTACCTATTGACAATTTCAACACCGAGATACAAACCCAAATATATCTTTCTTCATCTGCCTCCACCAATAGTGTTGTCTCAAATCCTTATAGATCTTCACGGTGCCTGGATGAATAGAGTACCGCGAACTGTGAGCTTCCTGGAGAATCAGCTCACACAAACCATCTACATTAGGTACACATAGCCTTCCCTACATCCGTAATACACCGTCATCTCCATTAGTGACTTCCTTGGCATCACCGTGCTGAACCGTGTCTTTAAGGACAAGCAGATGTGGATCATCATCTTTGCGCTCTCTGATGCAATCATATAAACAAGACCGAGAAACCACATAGGCCAAAACTCGATTCGGCTCAGAAACATCCAATCTAACAAACTGATTAGCCAAGGCCTGAACCTCCAAGGCTAAAGGCCTCCCTTTTACCGGTAAGTATGCTAAGCTGACCAAACTCTCTACCGTACGACTCAAGGCATCGGCCACCACATTGGCCTTTCCGGGATGATAGAGAATGGTGATATCATAATCCTTAAGCAACTCCAACCACCTTCGCTGCCGCAAGTTAAGATCCTTCTGTTTAAACAAATGTTGTAGACTTTGATGATCGGTATATACCTCACACTAGACACCGTACAAGTAATGCCTCCAAATTTTCAAGGCATGAACAATATCTGCTAACTCAGGATCGTGGACTGGATAATTCTTCTCATGTACCTTTAACTGTCTGGACGCATAGGCAATCACCCTACCGTCTTGCATAAGTACTGCGCTGAGACCAATCCGCGACGCGTCACAATACACAATATAAGACTCTTAACATGTAGGCAACACCAATACTAGAGTTGTAGTCAAAGTTGTCTTGAGCTTCTGAAAGCTCTCTTTATATTCATCTGACCATCTGAACGGAGCACCTTTCTGGGTCAATTTAGTCATAGGCGATGCAATAGACGAGAAACCCCCCACGAAACGATAATAATAACCGGCCAAGTCGAGAAAACTCTGAATCTCAGTAACTGAGGATGGTCTGGGCCAATTCTGAACTGTCTCTATTTTCTTCGGATCCACCTTAATACCTTCACTGGACACTATATGTCCCAAGAATGCTACCGAACTAAGCCAAAACTCACACTTAGAGAATTTGGCATAAAGTTTCTCCTCTTTCAGCCTCTGTAATACAATACCCAAGTGTGGTGCATGCTCCTCTTGGCTACGTGAGTACACCAGAATATTATCAATGAATACCACGATAAATAAATCAAGATATGACTGAAATACACTATTCATCAAATGCATAAATGATGTTAGGGCATTGGTTATCCCAAAATACATCGCAAGAAATTCATAGTGGCTAACGAGTCCTGAATGTCGTCTTTAGAATGTCCGAATCCCGAATTTTCAACTGGTGATACCCAAACCTCAAATCAATTTTGGAGAACACCCTCGCTCCCTGAAGCTGGTCAAATAAATCATCAATACGCGACAATGAATATTTATTCTTGATTGTAACTTTGTTCAACTGCCTATAATCAATGCACATCCGCATAGTACCATCTTTCGTTTTCACAAACAGAACCGGTGCACCCCAAGGTGACATACTAGGCCTAATAAATTCCTTTTCAAGGAGTTCTTGAAGTTGCTCTTTCAATTCTTTTAACTCAACTGGTACCATACGATACGGACAAATAAAAATAGGCTAAGTGCCCTGTACCAAGCCAATACCGAAATTAATATCCCTGTCGGGTGGCATACCCGGTAGGTCTGTAGGAAATACATCCGGAAAGTCTCGCACGGCCGGTACTGAATCAATAATAGGAGCATCTGCATCAACATCTCTCACAAAGGCCAAATATGACAAGCATCCCTTTCCAACCATACGTTGGGCCTTCAAATAAGAAATTACCCTGCTAGGAACAAAATCCAGAGAACCCTTCCATTCAACCTTTGGCAACCCCGGCATCGTCAACGTCACGATTTTTGCGTGACAGTCCAGAATAGCATGACATGGAGACAACTAATCCATACCCAGGATTACATCGAAATCAACCATACCGAGTAATAAGAGATCAACTCTAGTCTCCAGTTCCCCAATAGTTACCACACAAGACCGATACACACGATCCACAGTAATAATATCGCCCACCGGTGTAGATACACAAACATGTGAAACTAAGGACTCACAGGGCATATCCAGATAATGAGCAAAATATGATGATACATATGAATAAGTGGAACCAGGGTCAAATAATATAGAAGCCTCCCTATGGCACACTGAAACAATACCTGTGATCACTGCGTCTAAGGCAACAACATCTGGCCTGGCAGGAAAAGCATAGAATCGAGCATGCTCGCCACCTGATCGGCCTCCCCCTCTTGGGCGACCCCTAGCTGCCTGACCCCCACCCCGAGATGACATGGCGGGTGGTGCAACTGTTGGTGCTGGTGCCGTCGGTCGAGAACTCTGCTGTGAAACCCCACTCAACAGGCTAGGAAACTCTCTCTTCAAATGTCCAAATTCTCCGCACTCGAAACAACCCCTCCTCTGACGGAACTGTTGCTCTTGATAACCCGAGGAATGACCTGCAGAAGCCTGTGCGGACGAGGCATGATGAGAACTCTGCGCTGGTAGTGCACTGAATGAAGACTGTCCTGAGTGAGCACTGTAAGAACCATGGCTAGCTGATGCACCATGATGAGTTGGACGACCCGTCTGAGCGTGTCTATAAGAACGACCCCTACTTCGGTGAAACTGACCCCCTGAAGGAACACCGCTGTAATCATCCGGACCACACGGCCTCTTAGCCTCTCTCTCTCTCTCCACGTTCCTGGCTACGGACCATCTCTATCTGCCGAGCAATGTCCACTACCTCATCAAAAGTAGCACCAGATACTCTCTCTCCCTAGTCATAAGTAATCGCAACTGATTGTGAGGCCATCAATGAACCTCTTAATCCTCTCCCTATCAGTGAGAACCAACCAGACTGTGTGACGAACCAACTCAGAAAATCTCATTTCGTATCGCGTCACGGACATATCACCCTGGCAAAGCTGCTCAAACTGTTTGCGCAACTCTTCTCTGCGGGACTGAGGTACGAACTTCTCCAAAAAGACCACGGACAACTGATGCCAAGTAAGGGGTGTTGCGCCAACAGGCCTACGTCTCTCGTAAGTCTCCCACCATCTGAGTGCAGACCCAGAAAACTGAAAAGTAGTGAATGAGACCCCACTGGTCTCCAGAATACCCGCTGTCTGAAGCATCCGTTGACACCTATCCAGAAAATCCTGAGCATACTCTGACTCAGTACCGCTAAATGGTGGAGGTCGAAGCCTCTCAAATCTCTCAAGCCTCATCTGCTCATCATCTGCCATAACAGGAACTACCGAGGCCTGAGCAACTATAGCCGGTTGGGTTGGTAGCACTCCCGGTATCTGAAGTCCCTGTACTACCTGGTCTGGAGTACGGGAAATAGGGGTATGAGTACCTCCCCCAGCCTGAGAAGTGGCAAGTGCGGCCTGAGCCGAAAACACCTGAGCAAGACCAGTGCAGGCTGCCAATATCTGGGCCAAAGTCTCCTGAATGCCTGCAATCTCAATGGGCATAGCTGGTGCCTGAACTGACCCTGTCGGCTCAACTATATATGGAATATGCTCATGTGATGGAATAACTGGTGGTACTACAGGTGCTGTTCCAACTGTGGTACGAGCTATACCTCGACCTCTACCTCGGCCCCGGCCTCTCGCGGCTCTAACTGGTGGCACTGGTGGCACTGGTGGCTGACTGTCCGATCCGGTAGTACGTGTCCTCACCATCTGTGAGAGAATAGAATAGCAGAAATGTAGTTTCCAAAATCAACAAATTCGCACGACAGAATACAAGAAAGTGAAATTTTCCTAAGGGTTCTACAACCTCTTGAAAATAAGTACAGACGTCTCCGTACCGATCCGCAAGACTCTACTAAACTTGCTCATGACTCGTGAGACCTATGTAACCTATGCTCTGATACTAACTTGTCACGACCCAAAATCTCACCCGTCGTGATGGCGCCTATCTCAATACTAGGCAAGCCAAAAATCTCAATAAACCATAATTTCTCTCAAGATTGAAAATATAATATTTAAATACAATACAAGCACTCCTCAAAACCTGGTGTCACTGAGTACATGAGCATCTAATATGAATACAAGTCTGGAAAATATAGTCTATAATAGTCTGAAACCAAATACAGTGAACAAAGAGATAGAAAAAGAGAGACAAGGTCTGCGGAACACGGCAGCTACCTCAAAATCTCCTGAAAATCAACCGCGCGAAAGGATCAACACTCGCTATGTCCGGGAACACCTGGATCTGCACACGAAGTGCAGGGTGTAGTATGAGTACAACCAACTCAGCAAGTAACAATAATAAATAAGGAACTAAAGATAGTAACGAGCTACACAACTATGGTTCATTTCCAGTAATTCCAGCAAAAGAATAGACATGCTATCAAATCTGGCAATTTAATGTCAAATCAATTTTTATACAGTTTCTGTTCATGTAATCCGTATATCAACAATCTTTCAGAGATTTCACAACAATGACATATAGCAACTAAGTGTAACAACAAATGGAAATCAAGTACAACCTCTTAGGACAATAATCGTTCACTGGGCTCCCAGCCCTCATCACTCACTCTCAATGAGTACTCGCGCTCACTGGGGGTGTACAGACTCATGAGGGGCTCCTACAGCCCAAGCAATATAAGCACGGACAACTCACGTGCCATAATATAAATATCTGGATCCGCACGGCCAACTCACGTGCTGCACGGCCAACTCACGTGCAATAATAATATAAGGATCCGCGCGGCCAACTCAGGTGCAATAATAAGCCAATAAGGCATGTTGTAGGCGGGCAACCCTGATCCAAAAAATATCTTCACAATCAGGCCCTCGGCCTCCCTCAGTCATAAATCTCTCCAGTCTCTCGGGCTCTCAATAATCATGAAATCAGCCCAAATAACAATGATATGATGTATCAATAATAATAACAGAGACTGGGATAAAATGTACAAGTAAAAATTGAGACTGAGTAAATATAGCATTTAGTAGGCAATTCAACAAGTACACGACCTATGTGGGTCCCAACAGTACTATCGCATAGCCTAAGCATGATTTCTAGCATGATTTACAGTCAAATTTTATCAACACATGGAGAGCATATAACTAACAACAAATTATTTAACTTTACAGTTTTTCGGGACGTACCAAGTCACAATCCCCTCGGTGCACGCCCACACGCCCGTTACATAGCATGTGCGTCAACTCCAAAATAATCGCATGATACCAAAATCTGGGATTTCATACCCTCAGGACCAGATTTAAAACTGTTACTTACTTCAAGCCGTGAAATTCTTATTCTGCAAATTCATTGGAATTAATTCCATAAGAAAATAATGATTTTTCATAAAAATCCAAAAATTAGCTCAAAAATCACCTTGGAACCCGACAAAAGTTACAAAATCCGAAAGCTCATTCCACCACGAGTCTAACCACACGAATTTTACCAAAATCCGACATCAACTCGAACTCCAAATCATCAAATCTTATTTCAAATCCCTAAGTTCAAAACCCCCGATTTATACCTCAAAAACATGTAATCTAATTGGATTATTCGATGATAATTCAATATTATGGAGTAGAATTGATCACAAGGGAATTACCTCAAGGTTTTCCGTGAAAACCTTGCTCAAAATCGCCCAACCCGAGCTTGAAATGCCCAAAAATGGCAAAAGCTCGGAACCCCTCTGTTTTTGTACTGCCCAGAGGTTTTCGCACCTGCGGCAACTTGGCCGCTTCTGCGCCAACCGCATGTGCGGAAAAACTCCCGCATTTGCGCCTTTGCCCGCACCTGGCGCCTATTTGCGCTCCTGCGCAAGCTGCTTCTGCGCGCGTCCCTCCGCATCTGCACTCACGCAGGTGCGGAATTTCCCTCGCACCTGTGACCACTGCCCCACAGTCCATTTGCGCATTTGTGCTTGCCAGGCTCGCTTCTGCGAGCTCGCACCTGTGATTGAATTTTCGCAGGTGCGATTGCAGTAGAGGGCAGAAACTTCAGCTATTTCTTCTAAGTCTGAATTTGATCCGTTAACCATCCGAGACTCACCCGAGGCTCCCGGGACCTCAACCAAATGTACCAACAAGTCCTAAAACATCATACGAACTTAGTCGAACCTTCAAATCACATCCAACAACACTAAAACACGAATGACACATAGATTCAAGCCTAATGAACTTTGAAATTTTCAATTTCTACAAACGACTTCGGAACCTATCAAATAACGTCCGATTGACCTCAAATTTTGCACACAAGTCATAAATGACATAACGGAAGTATTCAAATTTTCAGAATCGGATTTCGACTCCGATATCAAAAAGTCAACCCCCCGGTCAAACTTCCCAAAAATTTAACTTTCGGCATTTCAAGCCTAATTCCATTATGGACCTTCAAATAATATTGGAATCATCAAAATTTAAATCCGAGGTCGCTTACACATAGGTCAATATTCGGTCCATTTTTCTAACTTAAATTTTCAATTATGAGACTAAGTGTCTTATTTCATTCTGAATTCC
This sequence comes from Nicotiana otophora, assembly GCA_000715115.1. Taxonomy (NCBI): domain Eukaryota; kingdom Viridiplantae; phylum Streptophyta; class Magnoliopsida; order Solanales; family Solanaceae; genus Nicotiana; species Nicotiana otophora. The sequence goes on along the minus strand of AWOL01S0016010.1, from coordinate 137,522 downwards.
TTCCGGACCAGAACCAACTAACCCGATAAGTCATAAATCAATTGCAAGGCATAATTTGAGCAGTAAATGGGGGAACAGGGTTATAATATTCAAAACAACCGGCCGGGTCGTTACATTTCCCCAATAAATGCAACAATTAATATAAAATTATAAGACAACAAACATACAATAATTATAATATAATTATGAAGCAAACAATGACAAATAGTAGATTATTATGGAAATCAAGGAGAAAATAGGCAGTTTAATATTTAATAAGCTAAATATCAAATAACAAGTAAAACACATAATTCAAATAGCAGGTAACAATTAATGTAGGAATTCAAGAATTAATATTTGACAAAGAATAGGAGAGAAACAATTATTATAATAATTAATTTATGATTTAAAATAATTTATGATTTTTCAAGTAAGCAGGCAAACAATTAATTTGACGACGTATAGACACTCGTCACCTCGCCTATACGTCGTTCACATGCAATTCACATAACAATTAAATTAAAGGTTCTATTCTCTCAAGTCAAGGTTAGCCACGACACTTACCTCGCTTTGCAAATTCCGATTAATTATTCAACCACAACTTTCCTTTTAAATTTGTCTCTGAAAGCTTCAAATCTATTCACAAACAATTCGATATATTCAATACTAATCATAGGAATTAATTCCATATGAATTTACAAATTTTCCAAATAAAAATCCGAAATTCATTAAAATATTTGACAGTGGGACCCACATCTCAAATCCCTGAAAAACTTATGAAATTCGAACACTCATTCCGAGACGAGTCCAACAATATAAAAATTATTCAATTCCGATGTCAAATAGACCTTCAAATCTTAAATTTTCGTTATTGGAAGATTTTATAAAAAATTTATTTTTTCTTCCGATATAAATGAGAATGAAATCATGAAATATAATAAATATATGATAGGGAACACTTACCCCAATGTTTTTCCGTGAAAATCGCCCAAAAATCACCTTACCCGAGCTCAAAAATGAAAAAGAGTTGAAAATGGGTCGAAACCCCATTTCCAAAACTTAAGTTCTGTTTCTAGGATTTTTACCCTTCGCGAACGCAGTCAGTGCCTCGCGTTTGCGAAGCACAAATTTGTGCTGTCCAATTTTACTCTTCGCGAACGCGAGGGCTACCTCGCGAACGTGATGCTTGCCTGGCTTGGCCTTTGCGAACGCGAAGACTAATTTTCCTGGAAAGCATCTTTCCCTTCGCGAACGCGAGGCTTCGATCGCGAACGCGAAGCTTCGCACCTCAAGCCTTCGCGAACGCGAGGCTTCGATCGCGAACGCGAAGCTTCGCACCTCAAGCCTTCGCGAACGCGAAGATTAATTTTCATATGCCTCTAGTTTCTTCTTCGCGAATGCGAGCCCCCTCTCACGAATGCGAAGATGGATACCAGAAGCAGATTTCTGCAGTTTTTCCCAAGTCCAAAGAAATAATCCGTTAACCACCCGAAATCAACCCGAGCCCTCGGGGCTCCAAACCAAACATGCACCCAAGTCCTAAAACATCATACGAACTTGCTCGCGCAATCAAATCGCCAAAATGACACCAAGAATTACGAATCGGTCACCAAATCAAAGGAAATTTCCAAGAAAACTTTAAAACTTATATTTTTACAACCGGACATCCAAATCACGTCAAATCAACTCCGATTCTCACCAAATTCGGCAGAAAAGTCATAAATATTATAGTGGACCTATACCGGGATCCGGAACCAAAATACGGACCTGAGGTCAATAAATCCAACTTAAGTAATTTATTAAAAATCATTAAGCTTTCAAGCTTTTAATTTTTCATCAAAATTCTATATCTCGGGCTAGGGACCTCGGAATTCGATTCCGGGCATACGCCCAAGTCCCAAATCACGATACGGACCTACGTGAATTGTGAAAACACTGATCCGGGTCCGTTTGCTTAAAATGTTGACCAAAGTCAACTTTGTTGAGTTTTAAAGCTCTATTTCACATTTTAATCCATTTTTCACATTAAAACTTTTCGAAAAATTGTACGGACTGCGCATGCAAGTCGAGGAATTATACATGGTATTTTTTGAGATCTTAGAACACATAATTACTTATTAAATTTAAAGATGATATTTTGGGTCATCACATTCTCCACCTCTAAAACAATCGTTCGTCCTCGAACGGAGTTAGAAAAAGTACCCGAGCTAGAGAAAAGGTGTGGATATTTACTGCTCATGTCCGACTCGGACTCCCAGGTAGATGCCTCTACCGGCTGACCCCTCCATTGTACCCGAACTAAAGGATAACTCTTAGACCTCAACTATCGGACCTGCCGGGCTAGAATAGCCACCAGCTCCTCCTCGTAAGTTAAATCTTTGTCCATTTGGACTGAGCTGAAATCTAACACATGGGACGGATCACCATGATATTTCTGGAGCATAGACACATGGAATACCAGATGAACCGTTGATAAACTAGGTGGTAATGCAAGCCTGTAGGCTACTTCACCCACCCTTTCAAGAATTTAAAAGGGTTCGATATACCTAGGGCTCAACTTTTCCTTCTTTCCAAACCTCATTACACCTTTCATAGGTGAAACCCGGAGCAATATTCTTTCTCCAACCATGAATTCAATATCACGAACTTTACGGTCGGCATAACTCTTTTGCCTAGACTGAGCTGTACGAAGTCGCTCTCCCGGTTCAAACCAACCAATTGGCGAACAGCATCGCCTTCCGTATAATGCCTCGTATGGATCCATCTGAATGCTCGACTGGTAGCTATTATTATAAGCAAACTCCGCAAGTGCCAAGAAATGATCCCAAGAACCTCCAGAGTCTATAACACAAGCGCGGAGCATATCTTCCCATATCTGAATAGTGCGCTCTAACTGTCCGTCTGTCTGTGGATGGAATGCTATACTCAACTTCACTCGCGTGCCTAACTTACACTGTACAGCATTCCAGAAATGTGAGGTAAACTGCGTACCTCGATCTGAAATAATAGACACGGGCACACCGTGAAGTATGGCTGTCCAACGGGACGGGACGGGACAGAATTAACGGGACGGGAT
>AWOL01S0016010.1:80756-120968 GCA_000715115.1 Nicotiana otophora | reverse complement strand
TTTTTTTTTTTTTTTTTTTCCTTTTTGGTTTCTCCTTTTAATTTATCTTTTTTTTAAACGAAGAAAAACGAAGATTTTCAAATTTGGGAACGTGATGGGAAGTTTTCTTTACATGTTTAATTTTATTGTATTTGATTTCTTTTATACTCCTAAAAATAATAAGTATAATTTATATAGTACTCCTGTATAATAGTTATATAAATAATATATAATATTTGGAGTATATTTTAGTTGTATAAATATTATTTAATATTATACTATTTGTATATTATTATTATATTATATACAACGTATATAACTGATATATAAATTTGCACACAAAAAACTGATATATACATATTATATGTAACTATTTGAATATGCATAGTGATATATGATGTATTTTGGGCATAGAATTAATTTTATGATTTACTCGTATATTTATCGTATAATATTACATATATGAAATATATATATATATATATATATATATATATATATATATATATATAATATGCACTTGTGTATTCAGGAGCGGCTCAAGGGCATTTGGGGCCTAAAGCCAAATGTGAGGCATACGTATTTATTTTTTTTAAAAAAACTTAAATGATATGTAAGAAGTAAAATTAATGAAATACCAAATATCAAATAAAAACAATACTAGAAAGATATTACCCGATTACTGATTCAGGAAGTTTAAAGAATGAAGATTTTGAGTCCAAAATATCTAGTTGTTGCTTGTCTACTTCAAAATTCTTCCTGTAAATCTTGAAAACTATACTATATTTCTGATAAAGTAATAGAAGTATAGAACTATTGAAATCTTAAAAATATTCTTGAACACTTGAACTAATAAATTTTTGGAGAAAGAAGGTGAAAAATAAAATTTTGGAGAAAGAAAAAAATATTGAAGAAAGAATTGAAGAAGGTGAGCAAGAATAAAGAGAAAGGAAGAGGATATTGGAATATGAAGAGTAAGATTGAAACATTGGAAAAGAAAGAATAAAAAATGAAATTATTAAATCAATTCAAATTAAAAATTATTCATCAATCATTTTTAAGTAAGTCAAATTTTTACTTTATTTACTCTAAAAGGTTTTCTTTCCATTTATATGAAAAACACAAAAATACTACTCCACTACATATTATTTTTTTAAATACCTATAAAATATATATTATTTATGAAAAATAGGCCCCTCAAAATTGGGGGCGTAAGGCACATGCCTTACCCACCATACTGTTAGAGCCGGCCTTGTGTGTATTACTATTGTAATATATCTTATATAAATGATATATCTATATTATATACCATCAATTCTGAATAAATTATAAATGGAAAACTGAATATAGAAAGTATCTGCTCATACTTGTAACATATTTCATGATTTGTGCCTCATTAAATATGTGCATAATTTATACAATATGCTAATATTATTGTAAAAAAATCTGCTATTTTTGGAATAAACAACAAATGATATTCTTTTCTTAAATATTTTTTTAGAAATGCTCAGCCGTGTAATTTGGGCTAAATTTACTCCTTCACAAATTTTTGTTTACTGCCCCGTTTACTGTTTGCATCTAAAGTTTGGGATTTTTCTTACCATTTCCCAATCAACTACTTTGCTGCTAAATTTCATCCTCCATCGATGTTTATGGGTATTCTAGAAATTTATGTTTCTCGACTCTTCTGTTAATTGATTCTCGCATGCATGTGGTGCAAGAGAGAAAGTGAATCTCCTTCTTAAACAACTACTTTTCTCGCTCGTAAGGATACGGCGTTCTTAATTTCATATATGCAGTATAAATATTAAGGATACAGTGTCCTTAACTTACAAGTATTGTGTAAATATTAAGGATAAAATATTCTGTATTTACACTTTCTGTTGTTAAATTTTAGGATATCATATCCTTAACTTTATGAGTGCTGTGTAAAGAATAATGACTATTTTTAATACCGGATAAAAATAAAATAACAACATAAAAAGTGGCTACCCAAGCCATTTCCACCTGTTTGGGCGGGCAACAAGTAGAGGACATTATTGTAAAAAGCCACATTAGCAATTCAAAAACCGTGGAAAACCCGCTCCCCATTTCCAATTCCTGTAAGCACAATGCACTTTGTTCAATTGAACCTCTTAAATTTGGGCCATAGATCCGTTTGAACTCATAATAATCTTCAAACAAAGAGACGCATCGCATTCTTCCAACCGTGGCTTTGATGGTACATTTTCCTAATCTCGTCATGTGTGTAGAGTTTTGGTTTACTTACTACTGATTTTCTTTTTTGTAATTTTGATGTGTTTAGGGTAAATTGAACTCGCAGAAACATATATCCACCATAAAAGGTGCTTCATTCTACTTCATCAACTCTTACCTCTTTCTCACTCTGACTTTTACTGCTATTATTATCCTGTTCTGTACTTTCCTTTTTTTTTTTTTTTTTTTTCCAAAAAGGGGCTAGAGTCCCGCTTACTATACTCTAAAATTGAAACTGCTTCATCTACAGATGGAGTTACAGAACTCAAAGTTTACGAAGAGGCAGATAAGATAAAAATCCAAAGCCGTGATTCTCTCAGCAGGCGCTGCAAGTAAGCCTACTATCTTGTATTTCTTGGGTGTTTAAACCAAGAGATTTTCGGGGAAAAAATATATTACCAGTGGTGGTTGAAAGCGGACAAAAACTTAGACTTTCTTTTTTTGTTTTTGTTTTTAGGGGAAAGTCTGGTGCGCCTAACATGAGTGATGTGCAGACCAGTCGGAAGAGCTCGGAGGTTTGCCATATTTCCTTTCTTTCTTTTTCGAAAATAAGTTGCCTATTCCGGGCAGTCACGGTTATATTTTGTTAGTAATTCACTTGTCTCTTATCTGTACATTAAACAAATTTGCCCTAATTTTCTCCAAGGTCACTCTGTTGTTTATGGTAGTGTACTAACACAACCGAGAAGATGTTATTGCTGAGAACAAATATGACATTGTTTTATTAAAAATGTCTGCCATCTAGGTGATTTTTGTTGTGAAAAACCAAAATAACTATCTTAGTGACCTTTGTTAAATAACAACCTTGGCGACCCTTCGGTAAAAGAACTACTGTGGTGACATAATTAATAAAAAAACAAAAAAACTACTGTGATGACATATGGTGAAAGCTTGTGGTCTTTAGAAAACATACCTGTAGCCTAGATGCCTGTGTTATCAAAGGCTCACTTGGGTCACACGTAAGCCTAAAACTAGATGCAAAACAGGCTGAGTTCTTTGCCTCGCTTAGGCAGTCCTTTATTTCCGGCACCAAGACACTGAGACGTGCATTTTGTCACCATGTGTATTATCTTGAAATTGGCAGAACTGAGCAATATGTATTTCTCCTAATGATGATTTTTCTAATACCATTTTTCATAGTTATTGTTCGTGGTTTATAGTTATCATTCTTGAATTACATGTATATCTTTTATTTTCATTTGTGCCGTTTTCACTTTATCAGCACATTGAGATTAAAGCCCCAACAGACTTGAGCACTTCTTTTTTTCGCTTTTCTCCTTTGATAGTACTGTTAAGCATTGGTTCGAAGTAAGGCGCCTTACTTTATAAGCGTGGCATTAAAACTAGCCACTTTACTATTTAGTCTTTTCTAACAATGGGTAGGGGTTCACCTCTCTGAACTTTGGTTCCGATGTGTCTGACAGGGCAGAATTCATTAAGTTTTGTTGTATCCTGTGAGCGTTATTTCCTAAACTTGTTAACAGCATTCATGCGATGGTAAAATAAATTAATTCATCATACCACAAGATCTTGATTTCATACTTTCTCTTGGTCCATCAATCTCCATTTTTTCAACAGAGTGATATCAAGCACATAGAGAGGATAAAAGCAAAATGCAGTACTTCTGGTAAGTTTTGTGAAATTTGTTTGGTAAAGTTACTACATTTCATGTTTTCAGAACCATTACTAGTAGGTACACTTTGTATTTGTAGTTAAGCTAAATGTCAAAAGAAAAGTATTGACGGATATCAGCAATATCAGGGGAAACTCTTCGAGAACCAAATCATATAATAGCTCCAAACTGCTGTAAGTGATTGATTAACATCCTGTCAATTCTCTCCTGAAAGAGGTTTTCTAGTATTTTGTGTTCTAGTCCTTAGTTATACTTTTACGGGAAAATTGATATAGGGCAAATTAAAATTCTTAGAGATAGATACGCTTTTCTGCAAAAATCTGAGAATGGCTCTCCTAATTCACTTCTTCCATTCTCACATTAGATCTAGATCATGAAATAGCAATTATCAGTGCTTCTCTGGGAGGCCATTTTAAGCATGCATGGAACTGCGGTCAACCCAGTAAGAGGTGTAAATGGAGTAACTTTGGTGAGCTAAATTGTAGCCATTGTTCTGGAACATCAAGAAAAAGAATATACAATGCTTCACTTGACATGTCTATTTTCTTTTTTTTTTGATAAAGCAAATGATTTTATAAATAATGGGGAAACATCCAATATACAAGTAGTATACTAAATATATAGAATATACAATATACATTATAATATTATTCTCCACGAACGACACCCTATCCCTTATACACGTTGAAACCTCATTGGTACACAAAAAAGAAACTAGAAATGAGAGGCTATTCCTCAAGCGTGCATAGTCATTCTCTATTCCATCAAAAGCTCTCCTGTTTACATTCCATAGGATCCACATGAGTGCCAATGGCATCCCAGGCTCTCCCTCCCTAAAAGTTTATGATAATATGATTTTACTGAAAACAATCCATCTTTTCCCAAGCTGGTAGAATAGTCGAGGTGCGCATAAACTGGCCCGAATACCACCGTCATAAGAAAAATATTGAAAAGATTATAGTTTGAACTTCCTATGGTTTCTAAAATCATTAATCGCCTCCATTTGATTGAGCTTAGTTTTGGCATGATCTGACTCCATCTACTGATATTTTGGTTCTTTAGTTTCATATCTTTAGGTGCTTCACGATGTCTATCTTGTCCTCTTTTAAATCTTTTTTGTCTCTAGATGCTTCGGTTTTCTTAACACAATCGTGTAATATATGCTTACTTTTTTCGCTTGCTTTTTAGGGTGTCAAATGGTAAATGCCCAAAAAATGCAAGCAATTCAGCAAGAAAATTTATCATGGTATGCAAACAACTACATACTTTAATACTATTCTATATGGCTCTTTTATTTTCTTGTTTAGCCATCTCATGTCTTCTTTTTATCCCCAGGTTTTAAGCATTTATTCTTGAAGGGAAAAGTAGTTTATGACTGAATTCTTAATCTATATTTATAACATTATTTGAACAATAATAGAAGATACAAAGTAGTTTCTCATACCACGACTTTATTGTAGGGATTGACATTGAGCCGGTACGTATTTCACCCTAGTTATGGATGAGCTTATTAACATTATACAGGAAGATGTTCCACGGTATATGCCATATGCAAACGATATTGTGTTAATAAACAAAACTGGCGAGGGTGTAAACCAAAAGTTTGAACTGTGGAGAAACACTCTAGAGGATAAGGATTTTAGAACTAGTAGAAGTAAGATTGAATATATGCTTGCAAGTTTAGCCAGCATAAGAAGAGTGAAATTGAGGTGAGAGTAGACAGGTTGCGATGCCTAAATTCGAACAATGAAGATATCTAGGCTCGATGTTTCAAGAGAAACATATGATAGATGAATATGCTACACAGAGAATCAAAATAGGATGGTTGAAATAGAGAAGTGCTACCATAGTGTTATGCAATAGAAATATACCTAGTAGAGTGAAAGGCAAGTTCAGTAGAAGAGTTGTAAGACCATCAATGTTATATGAGAGTAAATGTTGGGCCTCTAAAGTCTAACATATCCACAATATATGTGTGTCACAGAAATATGGATGCTTCGATAGACTTGTGTCATACAAGATTAGACAAGATAAAAAATGACCACATTCTCTGGAAGGTGCAAGTAGCATACAAAGGATAAAATGAGAAAATGTCCCTTGAGATAGATTTCTTGTCCTATATCGACCTCTAGATGCCCTGGTCCATAGGTGTACAAGGTAGGCCTAAATCACATGGAAGAAAGTTTTTTCAAAAGACCTACAATCTCGGAATCCATGTAGACCTAGCGAGGAATAGGACAGAATGGAAGAAAAAGATCTATGTAGGCAAACCAATTAGCTAGGATTAAGTTTTAGACATGCTAGTACATTTACTTTAGGTCTAATGTTTGCTGGAACCTTTTAGTCGTCTTGTTAGAAATTTATATGCCAGTAGAAGAATTAGAGAACTTCTAGTGTTAGAGAAACTAATATCCATAATAATATTGTATTACTGGACCAAGGCCCGTTTAAATGAAGCAACATGGATAGTGAGATTCATGTAGCCAGCCTCAATGTGCTTGGGATTGAGTGGATAAGAGTTGTTTCTGAAGGACACTGATTTAGTTGTCTGGTCCTTTGAGACAAGGGCTCCAAACGTTCGGCGTTTCTGGACAAGATTCCTGGTCCGCATCCCCTTGTCTTTTCTTTGCTTTGTATAATAGCTATGGCTAGCAAGACATGAACAAAATGTTGCTGTTAGAGGCTCTTTATGTGCACCCATTTCTGCGAACAAAAACCTTCTTTGTGTTTTGCCTAGAAAAGAATAATAAATATATTGAAAACAAAATTGGAGTAGTCTTGCCAATGAGATCTAGCTCAAGTAGTTAGGTTTAGCCCCACCAACACATACCTCTCGAGATTATTCCCCTTGATATTAGTAACTTTATGTGTAATATTTTTGCATATGTAGCTAATTTTATTATTTACAGCTTGACTTGTAATCATTAACATTGTAGAGGACATGAGCTGGTCCTGGTGACATTAAAGACCATTTAAAAAATTAAACCATTTTATTTTGTTAAGATATCCTCCCTTAAGGGCAGAGAAGCAGAGAAAGGTGCAAGTCTTTCACTGGAAAAGAGCAAGAAGTCTAAGTAGACGTAAAAATGAAGTTTGAACTTGTCTGTGTTTGTGAGTATCACACGACCATCTTTCTCTTTTTAACCTGCTCATGATGGTAGATCTTTAAAAAGATGCTTAGGTATTTTAAGTATTAGCAACTTTTTTCTGCTCAGATTCTTGCGATCTTTCTTAGATAGCAGTAGGTGCTGAAAAGACTGTTGCTTTTTCGTACAAACTAGGGAAATGTGAGGCCAAACTTGAACGGAGCTACTGGTGACAAGCAAATCTTGACACGGGGTGAGAATTTTTGAACTAATAGTATAAAGAAAAAGATTTGTTAGTTACAAAATAATATATTTCCTTTATGCATGTATAGCACCATTCAAAGATACGAAAGCCTCATTTGATGGCCGAAAGACCAGAATTCAAGGCCGTAAATCAGTTACCACTGGAATCAGGTATTTTAGTATCTTCAATATACTTATATATGCTATGTCATCTATGATGAAAGTAATATTAAATCACTGTAGTTGTCTTAAAATTTTAACCCTTTTCTGTTTGGTTTATTGAGGCCAACTGGAAGGAATGATTTACCGCCATCAAGGTTTCTAACGTGTCCCATATATCCTTCATTAATGTTTTCTAAGCTCATGACTTGGCTTTTACTTGACACATTTATGTTATTTTCATGAAGGAGGTCTTTACCTATACTACAGCAGGTGAACATCGAGGGTACAAACAATAAAGAGAAGGTTGTCATTATATATCTATACTTTTATCTCAATTTGTTGTCATCTGCTGGGGGTCTGCAATCATTGGCATAAGAAAAATGTCTTCTTAATGTAAACTGGTAGTCTTTCACTGGAGAAGAGTAAGAATTCTAAGTAAACGTAAAAAGGGTGTCTGAACTTGTCTATGTTTGTGAGTATCAGGCAACCCTCTCTCTCTTTTTAACCTTCTCGTGATGGTAGATCTTTAAAAAGATGCTAGGTATTTAAGTTTAATTTTTTCTGCTCAGGCTCTTGTGATCTTTCTTAGATATCATTAGGTGCTGAAAAGATTGTTGCTTTTCTGCACAAAATAGGGAAAGGTGAGGGCGAACTTGAATAAAGCTACTGATGACAAGCAAATCTTGACACAGGGTGAGAATTTTTCCACTAATAGGATATAGGAAAAAATTGTCAGTTACAACTTACAAAACGATGTGTTTCCTTTGTGTATGGGTAGCACCACGCAAAGATATGAAAGCCTCCTTTGATGGCCCGAAGACCAGAATTCAAGTCCGTAAATCAGTTACCACTGGAATCAGGTATTTTGGTATCTTAAACATAGTTATATATGCTCTGACTTCTATGATGAAAGTAATATTAATACTCTTTAGTTGTCTTGAAGTTTTAACTCTTTTTTGTTTGGTTTATCGAGGAGAACTGGAAGGAATGCTTTACCGCCATCAAGGTTTCTATCATGTCCCAGATATCTTTCATTAACGTTTTATAAGCTCATGACTTGCCTTTTACTTGACGTATTTATGTTATTTTCATGAAGGCGGTCTTTACCAATACTACAGCAGGTGAACGTAGAGGACACGAACAATAAAGAGAAGGTTGTCACTAAAATATTTATACTTTTGTCTCAATTTGTTGTCATGTGCTGCAAGGCTGCAACCTTTGGCATTAGAAAAATGTCTTTTCAATGTAAAAACTGTATATTTTGTAGGTAAATTCCAAAAAGCTGGAGAAAGGCAATGGAATAAGTGGTGTTTCAGGTTAGATGCTCTACTCTGGGTATGTGATGTTCAGTACCATTACCATAACTTCATTGATGAATACTAGGCTTTTCATCTATTTTTCAGTTTTGGCAAAGCCTAAGGCCGCAGGAGATGTTTTACCACAGTTAAGCAACCACAGCAACATACGGAGAAATCGAGTTGGTGATGCCTCGGCTAGAATGTAAGTTCTTTTACTTCTAGTTCTCTTTCGACCATTAGTAGTTTGGACTTGATTCTTGAATGCGATGTTAGTCCACCAAGATCCATATATGACAGAGATGCTCAAGTTTCAGAGGAAAAAATAATCATCTCCTGTATCAACTTAAATTGTTGACCTTAGCTATTCTGCAGTTGTGTGTTTCTGTAAGTGAATCATTTCCTGGTAGAAAGAATGGGAAATTCTGCCTATAGCAGGCACCATGTGAGGTATATGTGCTTCAAGGAGAGAAGATGGGGAAGGGGAACAGATTAAGTACTTTGCTGAAGAAGTCTGAAGCACCAAATAGTATACTCTTTGAGGAGGCATCATGTCTCTCGGAAATCATGAAGCCGATACATGTGCTGATGATGCATATACTATTTGAACAATTAAATAACTAATTTGAACATGTTCTCAACCTACCAATCAAAAAATTAATACGCCAAACCTCATAAAAAATACCAACAAAGATATCTACTCCATGGAGGAGTTAAGACAGCCCGTAGCAAAAATAGAAGTCCAAGTATATTACTGCAATTTGGGGAGGAGAATCTAGCAATAAATTGTACAAGTTCAAGTTATTCCTCCTTCAAAGTTTTGATTTCGAGTTCAAGTCACCACTTTCCTTGCCTTGAACCTTAAGGGGTGTTTGGTCCACATACTAGTTATGCGGGGATTATAGTGTAGGATTGTTTATGCATTGATTAATAATGAAGAAATTCTTATGTGGTGATGGATAATGGGGAGAATGTTATATAGGAATTACTTTAATTTTTTTTTTTTTTTTTGTCTTTTAAGTAGTTTAATCCTTGCATTGCTAATAGACGTATTCTTATTTCACATTCTATCCCGCATAAAATAATATATAGATTCCCACGTAACTTAATGCAGATATTATTTAACAACACCAACCAAATGTTGCATTAGTCATGTAGTATATTTTTTCTTATTGGCCAACCAAAAATTGTATTTTTTTATGCAGTATTATATATTGGCATTAGTTATTCTAATACCATCAACAAAATGACCCGTAAGTTCTTCCTTAGAGCTGAACTCCCTTTCCCTAAGGAAATTTCTTTTTGTAGTGCCTCCGTTAACTATGTCTAAATGACAGTACAACCCTTTCAAAAAAATTCAGTGATCTATATGGTCGTGTCGGCGCGTGACCATGTAAGCTCAAAACATTCTGTCTGTATGGCATGAGCATGTTAGGTTTGACTGTGTCAGCTTATTCAATTTTCTCTCTGCACATTGCCTATGACGCGGTTACTTCAAGATTGGAACAAACACGTCTAACTTCGGGCACTTCATATTTTTACTTTGGCCATTTTTTAATCGTTGGTCTACATGACATGTCACAAAAAAGCATTAAATTTTCATGAACTATACCACCAAAACACTCAAAAAATAGCAATTCAAGGGGTGCAATCTCTTGAATTACAGTATTACACATATACTATCTAGCCATCAGCCCATCAGTAGTGTAGGAAGGCTCCAAAGGGTAGCAAGTAAAACTATTTGCTTTTACAGAATCCTTTAGCAAAAGAACTAAACTGATTATTTGCTAAAATGTAATGGTTAAACATGTCGAGTTTGAAATACAAGTAATACTGTTGCTTTTAAGCTAAAATTGAATATTCGAAGTAAACTAGCTGCTTGCCTTGATTCTGGTGCCTATAATACTGTGCTCTAGTTGTTAATTTCTCCACAGCAACATTTTTGATATTAACATGCGAGCATTAAAAAATCTGTCTTGCTCCTTAAAAATTATAGTACTTGACTGGTTGGGCTCTTATATAAATGTTATAAACTGTAAATTATATTGATTAATCCCTTTGAGTAAGAGGTAGTCTAACGGAGCAAGTTTTCTCAAGTCATCGTAGGTTGAGCTATGTGCTTGACATTTTCTGATTGAGTTGGCATATACATAACTCGATGTTCTTAATTAATTTGTGGCTTATCTTTCTTCAGGGCTCCCCGGGGTCAAGCTAAGGTGGAAGTTGGAGCATTGCGAAGAAAATCAGTCAGGGTAAATGGAGCATTTGTCATGTTTCACTCTCTTCTCCTTCCCCTATCTCTAGCAGGAAATAGTACCATGAATAGTGAGTTGCGTTCATCATTGTTGAATAGCGGCTGGAATGCCAAATTTTGCAATCCAACTAAAATAATTATCCTTTTCTCTCACATTTTTGTAGCTACTTTCCAGCTCTAACTTGAAGACGGTGACTGCATTAATCTTTTTGGAGAAATTATACTATTTTAAATCTTCCAAATTACTCAAGAGACAAGAAATTAATACTCCCTTTGTTCTGTTGTATATGACCTCATTGAAAGGGCACAGAGATAAGAAGTCAATCTGGCTTGTCCACTATACTAGTAGTGCCGGAAGAAAATATTAGGTTGCAAATTTCTCCTGTTGGAACGAAGCAATTTAGTTTTAGATCACATTATCCGTACTTTAGTTGGTTCCCTTTTCTTATCTCAATAGATTAATCATTATAAAACAAACTTAGATATTCCCTTAAAGTCTTACTTCACCAGGAGGGTAGTTTGCTCGGGTAGAATGAAATTTTACATCAGCGACCAGCTTATTGTTGTTTCTTTTAACTTAGCGATTTTCCCTTCCTATAATTTTTTTGTCAGTCAGTTCAAAATCATAGTATCGCTCTAAATTTCTAAGTAAAACAAATGGAGGCAATGATTTTAAAATAACTATTGGAGTTTTTCACTCTCAAAGTCCTATTAATATCTGATGTCTCTCTATCTACAGATAAACTCATTTCTTTGTTTTGACTTGGATGTTCCAGACAGTTCTGAAAATTACTGCTAGCAGTCTCAATTCACAAAAGTGTTCAAAGTCGAACTCCATGTCAGGTGTGCACAAATGCACCTCTCGAGTTGCCATTCCATGTAAAAGGCTGGTGGATGTTAGGACATCTTCCCTATCAAAATATGCAACATCAGAGATTTCAGCTGAGCAACCTCATCAAAAGGAAGTTCCTTCTAGTAGTAGTGGCAGCTTAGCTACACCGGAATTGTCAATTGCCAGGAGGAAATCTGATCGTAGGAAGTCTTTTACGTGTTTACTGATGGCAAGATCAAAGGTTAGTGTAAAATCTGTTCTTTCAGATCATTCTTTTCTTTTCTTTTCTTTTCTTTTCCCTCCCTCCATAGAGCTTTAGACAGCTGACGTGAATATGCAGCTTATGAAGGAGCTATGTGGAAATGTAGAGCTGGACAATTTGTCAAACATTTATGATAGTTGCAATCATCTTGAAGTTACTGAATATGTTGATGACATCTATCAATATTATTGGGTTATAGAGGTGAGTTAATATTATACTTTTATCCGCTGCATTTGAACTAACACCACAAGTTACCCTCTCCTCTGCCCAGGAAAGACATGCTTTTATATCTCGACCTCCGATTTCTTAAGCTGATTCTAACTGCAGGCACAGAATCAGCCTATCAAAAACTACATGGAGACTCAGAAGGAAATAACACCCCAAATGCGTGGCATATTGATCAACTGGCTTATTGAAGTATGTCTTAGTTATTCTGCATTTATACATTTTCGTTTTGCTTGCACATACTTCCCTGGTCCCACTTTCAGGGTTTTACTTTATTTATCTAGGTCCATCTGAAATTTGATTTGATGCAAGAAACTCTATTTCTCATGGTTACACTCCTGGACTACTACTTATCATTAGCAAGGGTCAAGAAGAATGATTTGCAGTTAGTTGGCCTTACTTCACTGTTGTTGGCATCAAAATATGAGGATCTTTTCCATCCGAGGGTAAATGTTTATACATTTTACTTATTGGATTTCTGTTTAGGTATAGCTAGGAGTTAATTGTGATCATTATGTGGCTTAGGTAAAGTTCTAACTGAAACACGTAACTGTTTGTTCACCTTGAAAATCCAATTGCTACAGGTCATGGACTTACTAAGCATCTCTGCTGAGTCATACACAAGAGATCAGATGCTGGAAATGGTGAGCATGAATCTTCTTTAATTTCGGAAAACAGTTTGTTTCCCGAGGCATAAGATAATCAAAGTTTTTCTTTTTATGGAACCAGGATGACTTTGTTAAAAATATCTCATTCCTTTTTTATTATTTGGGGGGGGGTAGTCATTGTAACATGGTCTCTTAATCTGGTGTTTGACAGTCTTGCACATCCTCTTTTTCCAGGAGAAAGATATCTTAAGGAAATTGAAGTTTCGCCTTAATGCAGCAACTCCTTATGTCTTCATGCTAAGGCTTCTTAAGGCTGCTCAAGCAGACACAAGGGTAGGGAAATTTTGTTTTTGGACTAGTATTAAAAAAGTATGATGTAAGTAATAACAAAGAAGGGGAGCCTTGGAGCAACGATAAAGTTGTCTCAGTATGACCTATAGTTCACGTGTTCGAGCCGTGGAAGCATCCACTAATGCTTACGGCTGTCTACATCACACCCTTGGGGTGCGGCCCTGCCCCGGACGCTGCGTGAATGGGGGATGCCTTGTGCACCATGCTGCCATAAGTAATAATAAAGTCCCCTTATCTCAACTTCGTATGATCAGTTCAGTGTCGGAACAATACTTGAAAAATGTATGGATTTTTGTTTGTTGCCCCACCTGGCAATTTTTTGAATCCAGTTAATACTTCTGCAGATGTGCTGAGTGTTATTCGTATGAGCTATAAAATTTCTCACTCACGCAACTAATGTGTTTCTGCATTTCTGAATCTTCTGCTAGTTTGAACATCTGGCATTTTACCTCATCGAGTTGTGCTTGGTTGAATACGAAGCTTTGAACTACAAGCCATCCATGCTTTGTGCATCAGCTATTTATGTGGCAAGATGTACGATGCAAATGACGCCAGCCTGGACACCACTGCTGGGGATGCATGGACGTTATCAAGAATCCCAATTCAGGCATATTTCTGCATAGTATTTGTTGCTCTTTGCTCTTTGCAATCTACTGATATATAATCTCTTTGGATGTTCGCAGACATTGTGCGGAAATGATCTTGAGGTTTCACAAAGCTGCAAGCACAGCACTTTTGAAAGTCACGCATGAGAAATATATGCAGTCCAGTAACAGCAAAGTTGCTGCTATAAAACCTTTGCAGAGTCTCCCTTAAGTATATATCTCTGCTGAGTTCAGTTTTCTGGAAGTGCAGAAACATCTGAGGAACTCAAAAGAGATGTGAGCTTCCCTGTCAGAGACTTGTATTCTCAATGTAATAGTTATTTTTCATAGGCTAAATATATTGCTTGGGTTGCATTGGATTTTCTTGCAGGTGCTGTAAATCTGTGTTGATCACAACTCTTTGTAATGGCTTCTGGAAGTTGAGCTTGGTCTTCAATCCTTGTAAATCGACCATAGGGGGTTCTCTTAACTATAAGACATTTAGTTTCCCTTTAGTAGTCCCAGGGGAAGGTAAGCCCACTTTTTTATGGCAGCGGAAATCATTCTCTCTAGCTTCCAGGGAAGCTGAAAATGGGCTCTAGTTCTATTAATAGATAGTAGATTAGAGCCTCCTGTGTTCATCACTATACGAATTTTAAGGACGTCTTTTTGCAAACGAACTGTTGATACGTGATTCTAGCGCGTTGGAAAGAATGGATTAATTGCTTATGCAATCCCCTCTGTTACATCTGCTGATTTTTGTCGTGCAACTGCTTTTATTTCTGGAAAAATTAAAAATAAAACTTTACTGTAAAAATATAGATCTTCAGCTTATACAACTCTCTTGAGGGTACAAAAGCCGCACGTTACACGGAAGAGCAATAAGTATTCATCTTTGAGATAGCACTGGTCAACAAAAAACCAATAAAACTCGAGAGATAACACTGTTTTCTCCGCTAGATAACCAAGCTTAAGATTTTCTTCGTAGTTAAGATCAATATGAGAGAAACTTTTACTAGTGGAGAAAACAGTGATGGTCCCATACAGGGTGTACAAAGAAAACCAATAAACTGCACCAACCCGATAATCCGAGTCAAACCGAAAAAAAAACCAGATTGTGGTTTGGTGATAGAAAAAAAAAACCGACCATAATTGGTTTGGTTTGGTTTTAACTAAAAAAAGTCAAACCGAAACTAAACCAACCTTATATTATATTTATACAATTTTAAAAAATATTTTATGCATATAAATATTTATTGTAATATAATTTATAAATATTTCTTAAACTTGTTCACAGTTTTATCTTTAAAAGTATTATTTAAAGTTTGGACTTAACATTCTTGAATGATCCAATAAATTTAATAGCCCATAAAGGTACTAAATCAAATAAAGTTCAAATCAATACTAATGCTAATAAAGGAAATTCAATTAAATACTAGGAATGATAATAGTGTTGGATATCTATTTTTTAGTTTCGCATTGATTTATAATGAAAATGTATAACCTAGTTTATCGTTTTTTTATGCTTAGTTGTGTAATTAATAGTACTTATTAATTGTACTTATTTTAGCACGACCTATATAGTATTTTTAGATTATGTTAATTTTTATTATGGTGTATTAATTAGTATTATTTTCTTTGTGCGATTTTATTATCTATGTTATTGAATATTTTAGTACAATGTTATGACTCATCTCATATTATTATTTTATTTTCTTGAAAAATACATTATATAATTGTATCCTACTAGGACTAAAATAAATATTTGGAGCACAAGTTAGATATTTTGTGCTATTAAGACATTACCGGGAAAAAAATCTGAAAACTCGAAAAAATCGAAAAACCCGAGAATGAAAAACCGAACTTTATTGGTTTGGTTTGGTTTATAAATTTAAAAATCCGACACCATTGGTTTGGTTTGGTAATTGAAAAATCCGAACCAACCCGATCTATGTACACCCCTAATCCCATCCACTCGGCTACTCCGTCCCTAACACACATACAGAAAAGAGATCTAAAAATATGCTTTTTAATCTGCACAGGAAGATTAAATAAAGGAGATTTTTTTGATAACTGATTAAATAAAGGAGATTTAAAGAGAATGTTGGTTTTTAGTTGAGGGGTGAATGGGAATGGAGGGAAATGAAAAGTTTAAAAAAAGTTGCTTTCTGCTAGAGACTTTGTCCCTCGTTGAAAAGGAAAAAAAGATTATTGTGCTTATATATAGAAGCACTTATTCGAGCTAAAAAAGTTGAGAAGAAAGCAAGCAAGCCTCGCGTCGTCTTGCGCTCGGCCTTGGATTAGAATTAGGATTAGGATTTGGATTTGAATTTACTCACCAAAATTAGTTCATCCTTTTCTCTTTTTTCCTTTTCCGTTATCTTTTCAAGTTGGTTTTAATTTTGAACAGATACCAACACACTTCTGGCTATAAATACATAGGTTTGGACTCATTTTTGCATTAACCAAAATCTGCAAACTCTCCGCGTCAGTGTTTAGTATCTGATTTGCTCTGTCATTTGAGTTCACCGAATTTGTTGAATTTGCATTGCTGCTATTACAAAATAATTTTTCGTTTTATCCTAGGAGGAATTAATTCAAATAACTTGCGCAACAGTGAGAAAATTAAATTTCTTAAGAATACACAAAGAATAATATTGGCTCGGGACAAATTGGACTTCAGCTTCCCAGGGGACGCGAGGGCGAGGGACAGCCATCAAATACCATCGAATCAACCTACCCACCACATATTATGCATATTAGTAAAACTAACAACTAACATATATTTATTCTTGATATTAACAAAACTGTTGTGGATATACACTGATGAAGGAAGTAGAATTGCTTCCACGAAATCATGGGATTGAGACCTCTTACTTGTCCTACTGTGTTCTAGTATTCTCCGTTTCTCCTCAGTTAATATACAAATCCTTTTTCTTTTCTTTATCTCATTTCATGGCAACTAGGTATTTAAGCGTTTCAGTATTTTACTTATTCCAAATTTTCTCAAAAATAAAGTATCAAGTTAAACAATCATGGAAAGAAGTACTAATTAAAACCTTTGTTAGACCCACCATTTTGGTTTTTTATTATTTAATTGGATATAAAATGTTGAATAGATTATGTCCTTGATATATTTAAGCGTGTCGATTCAGTATTTTAGTTGAGGCATGCTAGAACTCCATGCTTCTTGTACTCAATGACATTTCTACCTTTTAACGATTGTATGTAAGAGAAAATCTAAGTACTTCAGAGGTTCTTTATGTAAATTATGCGAAAGTTTACTATAACCTTGGTTATTTTAATATTTGTAAAAAATTGGTTTAACCATAATTTGAAATTGCATCGGATAGACACACTAAAGAGATAAAATGCTCCCATCAAGAGGTTCGCTATTTCTAACCCCTAAGGCTCTGATCCAATCGTAATTATTTAGTATATGTTTGTATTGGAGTTCACAATTACCTTCACGTTATCTAATGCTTACTTTTATATATCTTCCTATCAATATTGTTTTGGTATGTTATTCTTACTAAGTTATAGCACAAATTTAAACGTGAATGCAATTACCTAAAGAATTTAAAACATCAAATTTCATTTATAGTTAGTAGTATTCATTTTATGGTGATTAAATATTTTTTATTTTGGGTTAAAGTTTGCGATCTACTCATCTTCATGAAATCTTTAGGTTTACCAATGCTCAAAAGATTGTCAATTCTTATAAATCGCCACCCACAAAATCTCTTTGAACAGAATTTTGCCAAAAATTAAAGTGATATCATTCACGTCAAACAGCAATACATTTATGTTTCCATTCTTGGCCAACAGGACGAATTGATAAATTCAACATTTACGTAGAGGTGTATCTAGGATTTTAAGAGTATGAGTGCACTCTACTACCGTTTGTTTTAATTTCATAAAATTTTGCCATGATAACAACTTAGAGTAGTAAACTTTAGTTAATACTAAAGAAATATAATTTGATCTACAATTGTCTTAACAAGTTTTTATACTTAGAAAGCAGTCAACAATTCATTATTTAAAGAAAATTTACTTCCCAAATAAAAAAATTGAACGAAAAGAAAAAAGAAGAAAAACAATAAGGAAATTGGAAAAAGTGTAACCTTTGTTAAAAGTGTTGCTGAAGGCTCATGCTGAGACTGGAGTCTCGAGGAAATGGGAATTTTGATATTTAGGAATGAACCAAAAAATAACAGAAAGAAATGACCCCCCCCAAAAAAAACAACAAAGAGAAGACCAAAAAATAAAAAGGAAAAAAAAAGAGAAACAAGAAAACGGGAACCAAAATAGAAAAGAAAGACAAGGAAAAAAAAAAAACAGAAAAGAATGAGAGGACAACGGAAAAAAAATAGACAAACAGAAAACCGGGACTTTACCAAAATAATAGGGCAGTGATTCGATCCCTTTACGTAAAATAGTCGGAACTGCTAAGCCTAAATTGACGTAGCATGAAATAAAAAGGGGGCTCGAGCCATCTGAGCGTGAGGAAGGCCTAGCTCCTAGACCCTGAAGAAATAAGGAGAACGAGAGAGACGGGTGAATGATCGGAGTTTGTCACAAAAATTGGGGCAATAGGTAAGCCAACTTTTATTGGCTATGAATTCTCCGTATATCTTTCACCAGCCAAATACTAAATTTTAAATATTTGCAAATGGATCAAAAAGTTAAAAGAAAAATTGATCGAAGTATAAATGAGGATAATTTTAAATCAATAAAAATAGAGAGGTAAATTTATCCTATTTCTCGAAATAGCTTCACACGGAGAATTCATTATGCCAAGCTTTTGAGCATGTCCGAAGTTGCTCCGTCCATAATAGAACTCGGTTAAGATCAAGATCAAGTACAAAACGATTTGTTAACGACAAAGATATCATCAATGCGCTGAAGTTTACAATCAGTACTTAGTTCTTACACAATTTTCCTATCATTCTTTTTTGAACTAACATCTCTTTTGTAGAATCCAGATTTTTTATTCATGTTTGTAGTTGCCTTATATTTTCTTTTAATCAAGATTAACTTGATTTTCAATCTACTTTAACGAAATCTAAAATCTCATTTCCACCCCATATTTCATCCAAATCAATCCTAAAGCTACAAAAGGATTTGTTTAATCGATATTAGGTCTCTGCTTAATCTATTACTAGTCCTATGGTACGCATTTTGCTCGTGTCATGTTAGTGACTATAAAATTTTTTAAACGAATATATAAACATTATTAAATACTATTTTGTATTACAAGAATAAAAAAAAAAAAAAATTCCTAAAAATGAGAAATGTTGATCCTTCTGCCTCAAGTGCATCAGAGTACACGTGGTGTCACGACCCGGAATCCCAACCTCGGGGTCGTGATGGTGCCTAACATCCACTTGCTAGGCAAGCCGACGTGAAATAATTAAATAACCAATTTTAACAGTTAGAAACACAATGATGATATACAACGAGAAATAGAAACCCAGTCTAACACAGTACTGATATAAATCACGTAATAATATCTACTCCCAGAAATCTGGAGTCACGAGTACACGAGCAACTATAAGTCTACAAACAAAGTCTGAAATAAATACAATTGTTTCGAAGGAAATGAACAGTAAAAATGGGAAAGGAAGGGGACTTCAAGGTCTGCGGACGCCAGCAGATCTACCTCGAGTCTCCGTCTGCAATGATTCGAGCTGACACACCTCACACACCGCTAGGACCAATACCAGTATTTGTACAAGAAGTGCAGAAGTGTAGTATGAGTACAACCGACCCAATGTACTCTGTAAGTGTCGAGCCTAACCTCGACGAGGCTTTGACAAGACACCTACGTAAATAAACATGTACAAGTGTATACAAAGCAACAACAATAAAAGGAGAATGATAACGTACAAACTGGGAGGGGACATGCAAAAGGGGGGCAAAAATAACAGTCGCGACAAGTATGAAATCACGAAATAGCCAAGTAAATCATCAACCAATGAAATCAGATAAACCAATGATACGAAAATGGCACGACATCACTCTTCGTGATTTTACGCTCGTCCTTACCATGAATTGATGATATAAGTAAAATGAAATGGCACGGCATCACCCTTTGTGCTTTTACCGCCGTTCTCACCATGTAATAATAATAATATAAATGCAATGGCACATCATCACCCTTCGTGCTTTTACTCTCTTCCTAACCATGTAATGATAATAATATGAATTCGAGTAATAAATAATGTGGAGAATGTATTTAACGTCAAATATGATAAAATACCAAAATTCAACTTACAGAAATAAAAGGGCAATAATTATAAAAGGGCAATAATTATGAAACGAATAATCAAAGAAATAATAATCTAACCTAAACATGGATATCATAACTAAAAAAGCAATAAAATACAAGGAAACAAGTTCCACCCGCATGCTTTAACCCAATAACAACGCATAAGTACTCTTCACCTCATATATATGTTGTTCCCACACATAAAACACGTAGTAAATAGACTAACATGTCCTAATCCCTCAAGTCAAGGTTAACCACTACACTTACATCGCTCCGCAATCAAATCAAAGCTCAACACGGGAGTTTCCTCTAAGATTCGCGTCCAAACCAATCGAATCTAACCAAAATCGACTTAATATAATCAAATAATGCTAGGGAAATCAATTACAATAGATAAAGCTAAGATGTTTACACTTTTTCCAAAAAGTCAACAAAAGTCAACTCTGAGGCTCGTCCGGTCAAAACCCAGGTCCAATGGTAGATTCCGACTATCCATGACCTCATGAGTTCATATATGTGATTAGTTTCAAAATCTGAGTCCAAATCGGCTCTCAAAACTCAATTTCTTATTTTTCAAAAACTTGACAAGGTTTCACAATTTTTCACTTTGATTCACATGATTTTGATGTTAAAATATAATATATATTGATGAATATGATTAGAAATAGATTAGAATCATTTACCCAAAGTTTGTTGATGAAAACCCTCTCTCCAAATCGTCTCCTACAGAGTCTAGGGTTCCAAAATATGAAAATGAGGCTAAAACTCCCGTCCCTCAGCTATTTGTCCAGTCGCAGGTATTGTAAATGCAACCTGGGACTCGCAAATACAAACCCCGCAAATGTGAAGTAGTCATCGCAAAAGTGAACTCCTCACATCCCTAGTTTCATCGCAATTGCGACGACAAGTTTTCAAATGCGAACATTGGAGCTTCGCAAAAGTGATCATATGATCGCAAATGCGATCACTGTTGATCCCAGCCCACCTTCGTATTTGCGAACAAAGTGTTCGCAAATGCGACTCTAACAGACTAGGCCATAAATCGCAAATGCGACTTCCAACATCGCATTTGAAAAGCCTGCAACACCAGTTCACACCAGCAACAACAAAACTTTCCCAAACACTCCGAAACGCGTCTGAAACTTACCCGAGCCCCTCGGGCTCCAAACCAAACATGCGTACAAGTGTAATAACACCATATGAACTCGCTCGAGCGATCAAGACACCAAAATAATACCTAGAACCACGAATTGGACATCAAATTGTATTAAAGTTTCAAAGAAACTTAAGAACTTTCAAATTTACAATCGGATGTCCGAATCACGTCAAATCAACGCCGTTTTGCACCAAATTTTGCAGACAAGTCATAAATAGTGAAATGAGCATATACCAAATTTCGGAACCAAAATCCAAATACGGTAGCAACAAAGTCAACCTACGGTCAAACTTAGGAATTCCTTAAACCTTCAGATTACTAGTTTTCAGCAATTCACGTTAAATCAAGTTAGGGAGTTCCGAATTAAATTTCAGGCATACATCCAAGTCCCAAATCACGATACGGATCTATTGGGACCATCAAAATACTGATATGAGTCCGTTTACATAAAATGTTGACCGTAGACAACTCAAATCACTTTCAAGGCTAAAATTCATATTTCCTTCAATTTTGGACATAAACTTTTTTCGAAAAAGGCACGGAGTGCGCATGCAAATCAAGAAACACTAAATAGAGCTATTTAAGATCTCAGAACACAAAAATAAAGGCTAAAACTCAAAATGACCTATCGGATCATCACATTCCCCACCTCTAAAACAAACGTTTGTCCTCGAATGGACATAGGAAGGTATTTGCACCGGTGAAAATGTGTGGGTATCTACTCCGTATGTCGGACTCGGACTCCCACGTGGCTACCTCGATCGGCTGACCTCTCCACTTTACTCTAACTGAAGGATAACTCTTACACCTCAACTTTCGGACATGCGGGTCTAGAATGGCCATCGACTCCTCCTCATAAGTCAAATCCTTGTCCAATTGGACGAAGCTGAAATCTAACACATGAGACAGATCACCGTGATACTTTCGGAGCATGGAGACATGGAACACCAAGTGAACTATTGATGATCTAGGTAGCAGTGCAAGCTTGTAGGCCACCTCATCAACCCTCTCTAGAATCTCAAAGGGTCCGATATACCTAGGGCTCAATTTGCTATTTTTTCCGAACCTCATAACACCCTTCACGGGTGAAACCCGAAGCAAAACCCTCTCTCGAACTATGAATGCAACATCACAAACTTTACGATCGACATAACTCCTCTGCCTAGACTGAGCTATGTAAAGTCGACACTGAATCATCTTGACCTTTTCCAAGGCATCTTGAATCAAATCGGTACCCAATAACCGAGCCTCTCCCGGCTCAAACCAACCAACTGGCGAACGACACCGTCTCCCATACAATGCCTCATAGGGAGCCATCTGAATACTCGATTGGTATCTATTGTGGTATGCAAACTCTGCAAGTGGAAAGTAATGATCCCAAAAACCCCCGAAATCCATAACGCAGGCGCGAAGCATATCCTCCAATATCTGTATAGTGCGCTCGGACTGACCGTCTGTCTGGGGGTGGAATGATGTACTCAACTCAACCCATGTGCCTAACTCACACTGTACGACCCTCCAGAAGTGCGATGTGAACTGCGTACCTCGATCAAAAATGATGGGCACCGGCACACTATGAAGACGAATGATCTCGTGGATATAGATCTCAGCCAATCGCTCTGAAGAATAGGTAACTGCTACTGGAATGAAATGTGCCGACTTGGTCAACCTGTCCACAATGACCTATACTGCATCGAATTTCTTTGAAGTTCGTGGGAGCCCAATAATGAAATCCACGATAATAGGCTACCACTTTCACTCGGGAATCTCAAGCTTCTGAAGCAAGCCGCCAGGCCTCTGATGCTCGTACTTGGTGACAATTCAAACACCGAGCCACATATGCAACTATATCCTTCTTCATTCTTCTCCACCAATAATGCTGCCGCAAATCCTGATACATCTTGGCGGCACCCGGATGAATGGAATACCGCAAATTGTGCCTCCTCAAGAATCAACTCACAAAGCCCATCCACATTGGGCACACAAATCCGATCATGCATATGCAACACCCTATCATCTCCGATAGTAACCTACCTGGCACCACCGTGCAACACCGTGTACTTAAGGACAAGTAAATGGGGGTCGTCATACTGACGCTCTCTGATGCGCTCATACAAGGAAGACCGAGAGACCGTGCAATTAGAACACGACTGGGCTCCGAAACATCTAACCTCATGAAATGATTGGACAAGGCCTGAACATCTGATGCAAGCGGACTCTCACCAACCGAAATATACACAAGGCTACCCATACTCACAATCTTTCTACTCAAGGCATCGGCCACCACATTGGCTTTCCCGGGGTGATACAAAATGGTGATATCATAGTCTTTCAACAGATCCAACCACCTCCTCTACCTCAAATTGAGATCCTTTTGCTTGAACAAATACTGTAGACTCCGATGATCCGTGAACACCTCAAAAACATTCCGTAGAGGTAATGCCTCCAAATCTTCATTGCATGAACAATGGATGCCAACTCTAGGTCATGAATGTGGTAATTCTTCTCATGAACCTTTAATTTCCGCGACGCGTAAGCGATCACCCTTCCATCCTACATCAATACTGCACCGAGCCCAATACGTGATGTATCACAATACACCATGTAGGATCCTGAACCTGTGGGAAACACCAACACCGATGCCATAGTCAAAAGCAGTCTTGAGCTTCTGAAAGCTCAACTCACACTCATCAGACCACCTGAATGGAGAACCCTTCTAGGTTAATCTAGTCAATGAGGCTGCTATGGATGAAAACCCCTCTATGAACCGGCGATATTAACCCGCCAAACCCAGGAAACTATGAATCTCTATAGCTAAAGCAGGTCTAGGACAGTTCTAAACCGCTTCAATCTTCTTAGGATCCACTTTAATACACTCGACCGATACAACATGTGCCAAAAAGGCAACCGAATCCAACCAAAACTCACACTTCAAAAACTTGGCATATAACTAACTATCTCTCAGAGTCTAAAATACAATCCGAAGATGCTGCTCATGCTCCTCTCGACTGCGGGAGTAGATCAAGATATCATCAATGAATACGATGACAAAAGAATCCAAATATGCTTTAAATACCAGTTCATCAAATCCATAAATGCTGCTGGGGCATTTGTCAACCCAAATGACATCACTAGGAACTCATAATGCCCATACCAAGTCCAAAAATCTATCTTAGGGACATCAGATGCCCTAATCTGTAACAGATGGTAGCCAGACCTCAAATCAATCTTTGAAAATACTTTGGCACCTTGAAGCTGATTAAATAATTCATCAATCCTCGGCAATGGGTACTTATTCTTGATAGGACTTTGTTCAATTGTCGATTGTCTATACACATCCTCATCGAACCATCCTTCTTCTTCACGAACAATGCGGACACACCCTAAGGTGAGACACTAGGTCTAATGAATCCCTTATTAAACAAATCTTGTAACTGCTCCTTCAGTTCCTTCAACTCAGGCGGGGCCATACAGTATAGTGGAATAAAAATGGGCTGAGTGCCCGGAGCCAAGTCAATACAGAAGTCAATATTTCTGTCAGGTGGCATCCCCGACAAATATACATGAAACACTTATGAAAACTCACGCACAACTGGTACCAAATCCATGGAAGGAACCTCCGCACTAGAATCGCGAATATAGGCCAACTAAGCTAAATATCCCTTCTCGACCATATGCCGAGCCTTCACATAAGAAATAACCCGGCTGTTAGAATGACCAGGAGCCCATCTCCACTCTAATCGAGGCAACCCCGACATGGCTAAAGTCACCGTCTTGGTGTGACAGTCCAATATAGCATGATATAGTGACAACCAATCCATCCCCAAAATAACATCAAAGTCAACTATATCAAGAAGTAGGAGATTTACACTAGTCTCAAGACTTCCAATAGTAATCACACAGAGCAATAGTCACGATCTACAACAATAGAATCTCCTACAAGCGTGGACACATACACATGAGTACTCAAAGAATCACGAGGCACAACCATAGATAAAGCAAAATAGGATGACACGTAGGAATAAGTAGAGCACGGATCAAATAAAACTGAAGCATATATATGTCAAACTGGAACAATACCCGTGATAACGGTGTCAGATGACTCGACCTCAGGTCTAGCCAGGAATGCATAAAAATGGAACTGGGCCCCACCACTCTACCTCTGTCCCTCGGATGGCCTCTAGCGGGCTGGCCTCCACGTCTAACGGCCTGACCTCCACCTCTAATGGCTTGAACTCCACCTCTAGTAGTATGACCCCCGCCCCTAGCTAGCTGAGCGAGCAGTGAAGCAACAAGTGCCAGAACCATAGCACAAGAACCCTGTTGGTGCATGCCGCCCTGTGATCTGGGGCAAAACATAGAAAGGTGTCTCGGATCTCTACAAGTATAACAAGCCCTCGGCTGATGTGACTGCTGACCCTGGAACTGGCCTTGCCGACCTGGATACCCACTCTAATAACTCTGGATCGGAGGTGAACTAATAAGGGATAATGGTGCACCGTAGGATAGCTGCTCAGGATGAGATACATAAGGACCACGACTACCCGAAGCATCGTGGGATGCCTGAAGCGCTAATTAAAATAGCCTAGGAGGATGGCCTCTACCAAAATTACCCCTGCCTCTAGATGCGGCACCACTGAGGCCACCGAAATGACGAGGCATCTTACCAGATACCGACCCCTTCTCCTGACCACGAACCATCTCGATCCGTCTAGCAAATCTATGGCCTTCTAGAAAGAAATATCATCTCTGATCTTCTTGTCCATCTGCAACATGATACTGAAAGTGAGTCTATCAATGAATCTCCTCACTCTCTCCCTCTCTGTAGAAAGTAAAATAATCGCATGGCGAGCTAGATCCACAAATCGAGGCTCATACTGGGTAACAGTCATGCTATCCTGCTGAGGGAGCTCAAACTGCCTGCGGTACTCCTCCTTTAGAGTGAAAGAAATAAAGTTCTCTAGAAATAGCTGCGAAAACTGATCCAAGGTAAGTGAAGGTGAACCAGCTAGTCTAGTCAACACATAATCTCTCCACTATCTCCTGGCATAACCAGTCATCTGGAACACTGCAAAGTCGACCCCATTGATCTCAACAATACCCATGTTGCGCAACACCTCGTGGTAACGGTCTAAGTAATCCTGTGGGTCCTCAGAAGGCGCACTGTTGAAATGAACAGGAAAGATCTTGGTAAACTTATCCAGCCTCAACAAGGCCTCAGAAGACATAGCGGGCCTATCCCCGACATGTGCTGTAATAACCGGCTGAACAACCCAACTAGCGGGGCTGCTAGAATCTGATATAGGGGAGCCACCTGCTTCGGGGTGTGAGTAGCATGAGTCTGTGCTCCTCCCCCAGCCTGAGAGATGGCTGGTGCCACCGAAAATGCACCGGTCTGGGCCACACTCTCCATAAGTCCCACCATACGGACTAGAGTGTCCTCAAGCACTGAAGTGTCTATGAATCCCTCCGGGACCTGAGCTGGTCCGATGGGCGCAGTCTGAGCTGGAACCTTCTCCTCATAATTAATATGAGGCTCCATTGTGGGTGCTGCTTCTCGAGCCCTAGGGTGAGCTCTACCTCTGCCTTAGTCTCTGGATCGACCTCGACCTCGGCCTCTGCCCCTAGTAGTAGCTGCCTCAAGTCAAGGTTAACCACAATACTTACCTCGCTCCGCAATCAAATCAAAGCTCAACCAGGTCTTTTCCTCCAAAATTCACCTCCAAACCAATCGAATCTAACCAAAATCGACTTAATATCATCAAACAATGTTAGGGAAATCAATTGCAATAGATAAAGCTAAGATCTTTACACTTTTCCCCAAAAGTCAACAAAAGTCAACCCGAGGTTTGCCCGGTCAAAACCCAGGTCCAATGGTAGATTCCGACTACCCATGACCCCACAAGTTCATATATGTGATTAGTTTCAAAATCTGAGTCCAAATCGGTTTCTCAAAACTCAATTTCTTATTTTTCAAAAACTTGACAAGGTTTCACAATTTTTCACTTTGATTCACATGATTTTGATGTTAAAATCTAAGATATAATGATGGAATATGATTAGAAATAGATTAGAATCACTTACCCAAAAATTATTGATGAAAACCCCCTCTTCAAATCGTCTCCTACCGAGTCTAGGGTTCAAAAATATGAAAATGAGGCTAAACATCCCGTCCCTCAGCTTTTTGTCCAGTCGCAGGTGTCGCAAATGCGACCTGGGACTTGCAAATACGAACCCCGCAAATGCGAAGTAGTCATCGCAAAAGTGAACTCCTCACATCCCTGGTGTTATTGCAATTGCGACGACAGGTTTTCAAATGCGAATATTGGAGCTTCGCAAAAATGATCAAATGATCGCAAATGCGATCACTGCTGATCCCAGGCCACCTTCGCATTTGCGAATAAAGTGTTTGCAAATGCGACTCTAACCGACTAGGCCATACATTGCAAATGCGACTTCCAACCTTGCATTTGCAAAGCCTGCAACACCAGTTCACACCAGCAACACCAAAACTTTCCCAAACATAACAAAAAGCGTCTGAAACTTACCCGAGCCCCTCGGGCTCCAAACCAAACATGTGCACAGGTGTAATAACACCATACAAACTCGCTCGCATGATCAAGACACCAAAATAACACCTAAAATCATGAATCAGACATCAAAATGTATTAAAATTTCAAAAAAACTTAAAAACTTTCAAATTTACAACCGGATGTCTGAATCTTGTTAAATCAACTTCGTTTCGCACCAAATTTTGCAGACATATCATAAATAGTGAAATGAACCTATACCAAGTTACGGAACCGAAATTTGAACTTGGTAGCAAAATAGTCAACCTACGGTCAAACTTAGTAATTCTTTAAACCTTCAAATTATTAGTCTTCAACAATTCACGTTAAATCAAGTTAAGGACTTTCGAATTAAATTCCAGGCATGCTCCCAAGTCTCAAATCATGATATGGACCCACCGGGACTGTCAAAATACTGATCCGGGGTCCTGTTACACAAAATATTGACCGTAGTCAACTCAAATCACTTTCATGACTAAAATTCACATTTTCTTCAAGTTTTTCAGATAAAATGTTTTTGAAAGAAGACACGGATTGTACACGCAAATCGAGGATGCTAAACAGGGCTATTCGAGGTTTCATAACACTTCAATAAAGGCTAAAACTAAAAATGACCTATCGAGTCATCCCACATGGTATGTGCCCAACAGCTAGAGCTCAAGCTTGTCCCAAAGTTCTTATGCAATCGTGTGTAATTAGCTTTGTATATAGATCATCAACAACCCTTTGAGTGGTCAGAAACTATGATGACCCAATAGGTTATTTTGAGTACTAGCCTTTAATTTTGTACTCTGAGACCTCTCATTACTGCATTTGATGATATATGACTTGCGTGCGTGGTCCGTGTTGTTTTTCGGAAAGCATTTATGTGAAATTTTAAAGAAAAAGTGATTTTTGACTTAAAATAAGGTTTGGGTTGACCACAGTCAATATTCTTAGTAAATGACCTCTGATCGGTGTTTTGACGATTCCGGTAGGTTCGTATGGTATTTTTGGACTTGTACGCATGTTTGGTTGGGGTCCTAGGTGGCCCTTCAACGCATTATGTAAAAT
Source organism: Nicotiana otophora (assembly GCA_000715115.1). Classification (NCBI taxonomy): domain Eukaryota; kingdom Viridiplantae; phylum Streptophyta; class Magnoliopsida; order Solanales; family Solanaceae; genus Nicotiana; species Nicotiana otophora. Next base: position 92,149 of record AWOL01S0016010.1, on the reverse strand, counting down.
TAGAAAAATGAGTTTCAAAGTTGAAATTTTGAGTTTTGATGATCGATTCTTGATAATTGATGTTATTTTGATGATTTGAGTGAGCGAGCGAGCGAGTTTATATTATGTTATCACACTTGTGTTCATGTTCGAATTGGATCCCGAGGGGCTCAGATGAGTTTTGGATGTGTTTCGAAATGTCTTGAACTACTGATGCTCTTTATAGTGTTTCAGGTTTGCAGGTCTCGCAATTGCGATGACCTGTTCGCAATTGCATGTCTCGCTTTTGTGAATTCGGACTCACAAATGCGATAACTAGGGAGGGGCTGTTGGCTTCGCAAATGCTATGGGGGGGGGGGAGGTTCGCAAATGCGAATTATGTGTAGCTTTTGCGACTACTAATGGATGGGACACTAATTACTTTTGTGATTAGTGGTTCACTTTTGCGATGGTTGCAACTGCTAACAGGAGTTCACAATGTTCGGGGTAAAAGTTGAAAAAATGGGATTTAACTCATTTTACACCATTTCTTAACCCTAGACTCCATAGAGGCGATTCTTGAGAGCGTTTTCTTCCAAAATTCAATGGTAAGCATCTTTAACTAGTTTTCAATCAAGTTTCAACTATTTTTCATATATTTTAATCATCAAATCTATGGATTTCAAGGTACAAATTAGAGGTTTTGGGTAGAATTTAGAGATTTTATAAAATTAAAATTTAGACCTCAAATTTGAGGTCGAAGTTCGAAATAAATCACATAACCGGGCTTCGGGGTGAATGGGTAATCAGGATTTGATCCAATTCTCGGATTCTGACCAAGTGCTCCCGTGATTGACTTTTGCTAAATTTTTCAACAATAATCAAAATTGAACCTTTTTCATTCATGGGTAGTTTCTAAAGTTTGTTTTGGATTGTTTGATTGATAATTGGCTAGATTCGGTTGGTTTGGAGGCTTGTTCCAAGGGAAAGGCCGTGGTTGATTGTTGGCTTGATCTTGGAAGAGGTAAGTATCGTGGTTAACCTTAAATTGAGGGAAATAGGACTTGATTGGTATATGTGCTACTTGATTTATATGTAGTGACAACATATATGCAAGATAACGAGTGTATATATATTGTCATGGGTTAAGCATGTGGGTTGGGCTACTTAGTTGTTTCTCTTCAGTTACTTCATGTTGTCATTTGTTCTATGTTATTACATGTTATATGATTTAATTTTTACTTGCCTTTACTTGTTAAATTCATGCTTTTGTTCGTCACATGCCTTTATTTGATATATGTTTCCATATATCCGTGTCTTCATTCATTGACTACCTTTACGTGCCTTATGTTTTTGTATGTTGTTAGATAGTTTCTTTTATCCGTCTTATGTCTTTGTTTGTTTAATTCCCTTATTGTGTTTCATTGTGAAATATGCTGTAGCTGGTTGTAGTATTGTATATACATGTTATATAATTGGGATTGGGTTACACATCACAATAAATATTGATGTTGTATATGGGATAGGATTGCACGTCGTAACGGATATTGATATGGTATATGGGATCGAATTACATACCACAATGGATATTTATATGGTATTTGGGATCGGGTTGCACGCTGTCGCGGATAATAAAATAATGTCTGGGATCGTGTTGCATGCCACAACGGTATCATGACTGTTCTTGACTGTTGGTTTTGTATCCGTGTTGTATTATGAACCGGAGCATAGATAACATTCTGGGGACCTCTATTATGTATTTACTGTTCCAATTTTCATGATAACCATTGTTTTCTCTATTCTACTATTGTTTTTACTTATACTCGTATAGGTTTATAGTGAGTTCCTTGATATAGGATCGTGGCTACTTCGTCGAGGTTAGACTTGGCACTTACGGAGTACATGGGGTCGGGTGTACTCATACTACACTTCTACACTTCATGTGCAGATTCTGGTGTCGGTCCCAACAATGTTTACTGGAGGCTTGCTCGGGCTATCATTATCGAGAGACTTGATGTAGAGTTGCACGACGTTCGCAGACACTGAAGTCCCATTCTTATATTTTATACTGTTTCTTTCATTCAGACATTTATATTATCACTTCAAACCTTATTTGTAGCAGTTTTAGCAGCTCATGTACTTGTGACACCAGATTCTGGGTTTGGACTAGACAACGTGTATGGGATTTGTTACATATTTTTAAGTTCTACTGCTTTATCTTCTCGTTAATCTTCTTTTAAAAATTATTATTGTAAATACCTGTGTAGCTAATGTTATCTTGTCTGGAAAGTGGATGTTAGGCACCATCACGGCCTCGTGGTTGGAATTTCAGGTCGTGACAAGTTGGTATCAGAGCCCTAGGTTGCCTAGGTCTCACGAGTTATGAGCAAGCTCAGTAAGGTCTTGAGGATCGGTGCGAAGACGTCTATACTTATCTTCTAGATGCTATAAGGCTTTAGGAAATTTCACTTCTTTTTTTCTCTATCGTGCGACTTTATTCTATTGCTGAAGTTTGAATTATTCCTCTCTTAATCTCTTGTAGATGGTGAAGACACGTACAAAATCCACAGCTGATCAGGAGCCAAAGCCCCAGGTGGAAGCCACTATTAGGGGTAGGGACCGAGGCCGAGGTAGAGCCAGAGCCAGATCTCATCCTAGAGAACACAACAACACCTATGTAGAGCCTGAATCGAGTAGGAGGAGGAGATCCATGTTTCGGTTGCGCCAATTAGACCTGCTCAGTTCCTAGAGTGGTTCATTGCAACCCCAATACTTCAGTACGCCTTAGTCCGCATGGTTGGAATTATGGAGAGTGTGGCCTAGGTAGGTGTGTTTCCTATGGAACCAGACATCTCTCAGTCTAGGCGACTCCTGCTACTCACACTCCAAAGCAGTTGTCTTACGGATATCAAACTTTGGCAGTTCCTCTAGTTAGAGCAGTTCAACATGTTATTGCTACAGAGTCTAGGAAGGGACCTGCGATGTCGTCCGAGGGGTTGAAGAGGTTGGAAAAGTTTACCAAGTTGTTTCCTACTCGATTTGGCGGTACACCTTCTGAGCCCCCAGGATTTCTTGGACCGATTCCATGAGGTATTGCGCAACATGGGTATAGTGGAGTCCAACGGAGTTGACTTCGTAGTGTTTCTGATGCGTGGCTCTGCCAAGAGGTGGTAGCAGGAGTATGTTCAAGGTAGACCAGCAGGTTCACCTCCTCTCACTTGGGCTCAATTCTCACAACTATTCTTGGAGAAGTTCATTCCCTTCACTCAGAGAGAGGAATTCCGCAGTAAGCTTGAGCACCTTCAGCAGGGTAGCATGGTCGTTACTCAGTATGATACCAGATTTATGGATTTATCCCTCCATGCAGTTATCTTGATCAGAACTAAGAGGGAGATGGTGAGGATATTTATAGATGGCCTTACTTACGGCATCAGGATATAGATGGAGATAGAGATCGAGGATTATATTTAATTACTCGAGTTGTGGAGTTTGCTAGACAGATTGAGATGATTCATGGCCAGGGTAGAAATACACATTTGAGAAGTAGCCTCATCATTTTGGTGGTTTTAGTGGTGCCTCATCTGGAAGTAGGGGTTCATTTGGTAGAGTCCTTCCTATCAAGCTGGTTCAGTCAGCGCTTCATGTATCACATGGTGCTTAGGGCGGTCATGGTTCTTATGGGTCTCGTTCCGAGAAGCTATCCTATAGTGCACCTTCAGCTCTTATTAGTGCACCACCAATTTAGAGCTATCAAGTGGTTATTTGGACTATCCAGGTCAGTCCCATATTCAGCAGCCTTGTCAGCAGAGAGAGTGCTTTGTGTGTGGAGGTATGGGTCATATCAGGAGGTACTGTCCTAGACTTCAGAGAAATATGCCAGAACCGGGTACTTGTGACATGATTCCGGCACTGATTACTCTTTTGCCTGCTCAGCCAGCTAGAGGCGGGGTTAGGAAGGCAAAGGTGGAGATCAGACAACTAGAGGTGGAGGCCAGGCAGTGAGAGGTGGAGGTCAGATTGGTGGGGCTCAGCCCTGTTGCTATGTGTTTCCAGTTAGATCTGAGGTGGAGTCATCTGATGCAGTCATCACATGTGTTGTTCTGGTTTGCCATAGAGATGCATCAGTTTTATTTGAATCGTACTCTACTTATTAGTATGTGTCATCCTATTTTGCTTCATATTTGGATATATCTAGTGATTCTTTGAGTGATCTTATTTATATGTCTACGCCCATTTAGGATTCTATTGTGGTGGATCGGGTCTATCATTCTTGTTTGGTCACTATCGGGAGTTATGAGACTAGGGTTGACCTCCCATTTCTTAATATGGTGGACTTTGATGTAATTTTTGGCATGGATTGGTTGTCGTCCTATCACTCTATCTTGGATTGTCACGTCAAGACTCTGATATTAGCTATGTCGGGATTGCCTCGATTGGAGTGGAGAGGGACTCCTGGTCACTCCACTAGCATGGTCATCTCATATGTGAATGCTCGGTGTATGGTCGAGAAGGGGTATCTATTGTATTTGGCTTATATCCGTTATTCTAGTGCCGAGTTATCTTCCATGGATTCAGTTCCGGTGGTGAGAGAGTTTACAGAGGTATTTCCTACACACTTGCCGGGCATGCCAACCGACAGAGATATCGACTTTTGCATTGACTTGGTTCCGGGCTCTTAGCCCATTTCTATTCTACCATACCACATGGCTCTAGTTGAGTTGAAAGAATTGAATGAACAGTTGCATGATTTGCTTGAAAAGGGATTTATTAGGCCCAGTATCTCGCCTTGGGGTGCACTAGTGTTGTTTGTGAAGAAGAAGGACGAATCGATGAGGATGTGCATATATTATCGGCAATTGAACAAGGTCACTATCAAGAACAAGTATCCGTTGCCAAGGATTGACGACTTATTTGACCAGCTTCAGGGTGCCAAGGTATTTTTAAAGATTGATTTGAGATTTGGCTACCATGAAGTGATGATTCCCTAAGACAATTTTTCGGACTCAGTATGGTCACTACGATTTCTTGATGATGTTATTTGGCTTGACTAATGCCCAACAACCTTTATGAATTTGATGAACTGGGTGTTCCTTATTTCGATTCCTTCGTGATCGTCTTCACTGATGATATTTTGGTTTATTCCTGCAGTCGAGAGGAGCATGAGCAATATCTATGGATCATACTTCAGACTTTAAAGGATCGTCAGTTATATGCCATGTTTTCAAAGTATAAGTTCTGGTTGGGCTCGGTTTCCTTTTTGGGCCATGTTGTATCTTCCTAGAGCATCAAGGTGGATCCTAAGAAGATTTAGGTAGTTCAGAATTGGCCTAGATCTACTTCAGCTACAGAGATTCGGAGCTTTTTGGGTGTGGCGGGTTATTATCACCGGTTCGTGGAGGGGTTTTTATCTATCTCAACCGCATTGACCAAGTTGACCCAGAAAGGGTGCTATTTTTTAAATGGTTCGACGAGTGTGAGATGAGCTTTCAGAAGCTCAAGATTTCATTGACCACAACCCCAGTATTGGTATTACCTACAGGTTCGAGATCTTACACTGTGTATTGTGATGCATTGCATATTGGGCTTGGCGCGATATTGATACAGGACGATAGGGTTATTGCCTACGCGTCTCGTCAGTTGAAGGTTTATGAGAAGAACTACATTGTGCACGATTTGGAGTTGGCATCCATTTTTCACACGTTGATGATTTGGAGGCACTACCTATACATCATTCTATGTAGGTCTATACCGACCATCGGAGTCTCCAGCATCCGTTCATGAAGAATGACCTTAATTTGCGGCAGTGGATGAGATGATTAGAGTTGTTAAAAGACTATAATATCACCATATTGTACCATCTAGGGAAGGCCAATATAATGGCCGATGCAATGAGTAGGAAGGCTGAGAGCATGGAAAATTTGGCATATTTACTAGCAGTGGATAAACCACTAGCTATGGATGTTCATGCTTTCGCCAATCGGTTCGTGAGGTTGGATGTTTCGGATCCTAGCCGGATTCTGACTTATGTTATGGCACAATCATCATTGTTGGAGCATATAAAGGCTCGCCAGTTTGATGATCCTCACTTGTGGTGTTAAAACACAAGGTGCAGTGGGGCGGTGCTAAGGAGTTTATGATTGGAGATGAGCATATCAAGGCTCGCCGGATGTTGATGGGTTAAGAGAGCTGATCCTTGGGAAGGCTCACAGTTCGTGCTAATCCATTCACCCAAGTGTCACGAAGATGTACCGTGACTTGAAACAACACTATTGGTGGCGGAGGATGAAGAAAGATATTGTGAGTCATGTCTCTAGGTGTTTGAATTGTTAACAGGTGTAGTACAAGCATCAGAAACAGGGTGGTTTGACTCAGAGATTGGAAATACCTAAGTGGAAATGGGAGCACATCACTATGGATTTTGTGGTAGGCTTACCACGAACCTTGATGAAGTATGACGCAGTCTGGGTTATTGTGGACCGGTTGACTTAGTCTGCATATTTTATATCAGTGATGACTTCCTATTCTTTAGAGTGGCTAGTTCAAATTTACATTAGGGAGATTATCCGCCTGTACGGTGTGCCTATTTCCATCATTTCTGACCGGGGAACATCACATTGCATTTTTGGAGCTGTGAAGCGTGAGTTGGGCATGGGGGTCGAGCTGAGTACCGGGTTTCATCCTTAGACGGACGGACATCCCGAGCGCACTATTCAAATTTTTGAGGACATGTTGCGAGCATGCATTGTGGATTTTGGGGTTTAGTGGGACCAATTTGTACCTCTAACGGAGTTTGCCTACAACAAATGCTATCATTCCAGCATCCAGATTGCTTCATACGAGGACTTATATGGGAGGCGATGTCGTTCGCCGGTTGTTTGGTTTGAGCCCGGAGAGGTTAAATTGTTGGGCACTGATTTAGTCTGTAATGCTCTGGAGAAGGTTAAGGTGATTCAGGAGTGACTTCATATAGCTCAGTCCAGGCAAAAGCGTTATGTGGACCGGAAGGTTCGAGATGTGGCTTACATGGTGGGTGAGAAGGTTCTTCTTTGAGTGTCACCTATGAAGGGCGTGATGCGATTTGGGAAGAAAGTCAAGTTGAGCCCAAGGTTTATTGTCCCATTTGAGATCTTGGAGAGAGTTGGGGAGCTTGCTTATAGGCTTGCATTACCTCCTAGCCTTGTAGGGGTACATCCCGTATTTCACGTCTCTATGCTTCGAAATTACCATGAGGATAAATCACATATTTTGGACTTCAACACAGTGCAACTTGATGAGAATTTGACCTATGAGGAAGAGTCAGTGGCTATTATATATCGTAGGTTTGAAAGTTGAGGTCTAAGCATTTTTCTTCTATGAAAGTGCAATGGAGAAGTCAGTCAGTTGAGGAGGCTATGTGGGAGTCCGCATCCGACATGCGGAGTAGATACCCATACCTTTTTAACAGTCCAGGTACATTTCTATGTCCGGTCGGGGGCGAACGTGTAAGGCCCCGTAAAATTTCACCTACAACCTGAGGTTCCGTGGTGGCGAGGTAGGCTAATATGTTTGGTGATGGTAGAAATTCTTCACGGTGAGCTTGCTCGCTGCGGTACAGGATTTATGGGTCGAACATTGCACTAGAGAGTTAAAGGAAAATGTTGGCAGAAAAAGACATTTCTGCGGCCCACTATGCGGCTGCAGAATCACTCTACGGGCTGCAGAATGGCCGCAGAGTGAAACAAGAACTTGACCAAAATTTGTGGGCCAATGTGCGGTCCATTATGCGGCTGCATAATTGCTTTGCGGGCCACAGATTGCATCGCAGGATCAACATGATGAATTTCGGGAGGACATTTCGCGGTTCACTTTGCGACCACTAAATCAATATACAGATCGCAGAACGATCGCATACCCATGCAGGGCTTCCCAGTTTCGGAGGTACATTTTTCGGCCCCTTTTGCGGGTCGCAAAAGCATTATGTGGATGCATATGCGACCACAGATTGGGTTCGGAGCTTCATTTTTCTGGTTTTTATAACCGGACCCTATTCCATTATATAGATGTTATAAACCATTTCTTAAGTAAAAACCTGGTATTTTGAGAGTGAGAGAGTGCTCTGGAGTGAGAGAGGGTTCCTCAACAATGTTTTCTTCAATTCTTGCTCAAATCTTGGGAGATTGACAAGGGGAAACTCACTAGGTCTTCATCCTAGAGGTAAGATTCTACACCCTAACTCTCAAATTTGAAATTCAACTACAAATAGGTAATTAGTAAGGAAATTCTTGGGCGTGGAAGTTGTTCATTTTGCATGCCTGTGTCATCAAGGGGTGTAGGTAGATTGTTGAGCTAAAAATGATAGATAGTGGGTTGTGGGATGATGGAATCCACCATAGGAGGACCTTGAAACCTTAATGCACACCTAGTGTTTGATAAAATGCTCAAATGAGCTGGAACCATGATCATCCTTCTAATATTTTGTTCACTTTGTTATATTTCTGAAATAGATTGAAGTTGCTAAGATTTCCGGAATATTTTAGACTTTAAGGAAGCTCAAGTAAGGTATGTTGGCTAAACTCTTTCCTTAGAATTGAAACCTACAATGTCATTGTAAGTCCCAAGTTACTCATTATGAATCGATTATTCCTAATAAACTTTGCGTCAAAATACTTTTGTGTTCAATATGTATTCCAAATGCTCTTGTTAAGTTATACTACTATTTGGTAATATGTTCAAAGTAGTGGTTGCTTAGTTAAAAGCTATGACTTCAAGCTGCGTTTCAAATGATAGCTAATGCCAAATGTGTAAGAAATCTCAATGCACTTAAGACTCTTGTTTGCTCATATGTATGCTTATTGTATTGAACATAAATGCCTTGTTGTTGAAAATCTTTGATGATGGTTGTGAGTGAAAATATGAGCACAAAATATAAAATATGAAATACGGCCAACACGCCACATAAAAAGGGGATATTACAATTGTGACCACTAGTGAGAATGAAATAAAAAGATATGAAAGAGGTATGGAATGGGATGATTGATAGAAAATGATGATGTCTCAGATGAGGCGGCCTAGCCGATCAGGTCGTGATCGGACTCCATACCGCACATATGGTGGTGATTGTGTTGGAAATTGAAATTGAAATTATGATTGTAGTTGATGTCTCATATGATACGGCCTAGCCGATTGGGTCGTGATCGGACGCCATGCCGAACTCATGGTGGTGACTGTGTTAGAAATTATAATCGAAACTGTAAACGGTGGCATATCGGTACTAAAGATCTCCCAACTTAAAATATGGAAATCACTTGAAAAATTGTCTTGTTCCTAACTTGATGTTTTGGGTATTGTTTGAGACTCCCATTGATTTTATGATTGTTCATTCTTGCCTTATCATTCGTTCTATTGAGATGGTGTTTAGTCATTCATACTAGTACTATTCCACATGTACTAATGTCTCTTTTACCGGGGGCGCTGCATCTTTAATAGATCCAGGTGGTTCCACATCAGACGATACCGGTGGTTCTACAGCAGAAGACTTTGATCGTTGCTAGCAGAACACCCTCTTCCTAGCTGTTGGTGAGCCCCACCTCATTCGAGGTCGTATATCTTTTGTCCTTATGTATTATATTTTGAGGTATAGTCGGGGCCTTATTGCTGAACTATTATCGTATTCTTTTGTATCTATTAAAGGCTTCGTAGATATTGTGTCGGTGGTATGTCGGTGTTGGAAAAGTCAAACTAGTAATTTTGGTAACTGCATCACGTATTTCACATCAAACTAGGAAAGTGTATATATTCTGAAACTTATAGATGATGAAACTACTGATAATGAATTGGTGTTTTTGTTCACATGAATCTCCTCACTCCCTAATTAATGAAATAGATCTTCTCTTTATTCATGAGTGAGTTCGGGTAGAAGGTATTATACAGTCTTGTTCGGACGGGTTATCTCGGTTGAGCGCCGGTCACACTCCCCATGGTCGGGGCGTGACAGAACATTTCTTTTAGAAGTGGAGAATGTGACAACCCGATAGGTCATTTTGATTACTAGCTTTTAATTATGTTCTTCGAGACCTCTCATATTTCCATTTGATGATATATGACTTGAGTGCATGGTCCGTGTCGTTTTCCGGAAAGCCTTTATGTTGAATTTTAAAGAACAAATAATTTTTGACTTAAAATAAGGTTTGGGTTGACCACATTTAACTTTCTTAGTAAACGACCCCGGATTGGTATTTTGACGATTCCAGTAGGTTCGTTTGGTAGTTTTGGACTTGTATGCACGTTTGGTTGGGGTCCCGAGTGACCCGAGCGCGTTTTGGCGCATTATGCGAAAAATTGGAAAAATGAGTTTCAAAGTTAAAATTTTAAGTTTTGATGATCGATTATTGATAATTGATGTTATTTTGATGATTTTAGTGAGCGAGCCAGTTTATATGATGTTATAAACTTTGGATGTAATTTATGGATTTTATAAAATTTAAATTTAAACCTCAAATTGGGGTCAGATTTCGAAACAAATCACATAACTGGGCTTGAGGATTAATGAGTAATCGGGATTTGGCCCGAATCTCGGATTTCCACCAAGCAAGCCCGCGATTGACGTTTGTTGACTTTTTAAAAAATAATCAAAATTAAACCTCTTTTATTTGTGGGTAGTTCTAAAGCTTGTTTTGGATCGTTTGATTGATAATTGGCTAGATTCAGTTGGTTTTGAGGCTTGTTCCAAGGGAAAGGCCGTGGTTTATTGTCGACTTGATTCAAAAAGAGGTAAGTGTCTTAGTTAACCTTGGCTTGAGGGAAATAAGACTTGATTGGTCTATTTGCTAGATTTATGTATGTGGATAATGTATATGCAAGGTGACTAGTGTATATACACTGTCATGGGTTAAGCATGCGGATTGGGATACTTAGTTGTTTGTCTTCAATTACTTCATGCCTTCATTTATTCCATGTTATTATGTATTAAATGCTTTAATTGTTACTTGCCTTTACTTGTTTAATTCATGCTTTCGTTTGTCACATGCCTTACTTTGCTATATGTTTCCATGTATCAGTGTCTTCATTCATTGACTGCATTTATGTGCCTTATGTTTTTGTATGTTGTTAGATAGTCGTTTTTATCTGTCTCATGTCTTTATTTGTTTAACTCCCTTATTGCGTTTCATTGAGAAATACACCGTAGCTGGTTGTAGTATTGTACATGCATGTTATATAATTGAGATAGGGTTGCACGCTGCAACAGATTTTGATATTGTATATGGGATCGGGTTGCACGCTGCAACGAATATTGATATGGTATATGGGATCGGGTTGCATGCTGCAACGGATATTGATATGGTGTTTGGTATCAGGTTGCATGCCGAAACGGATAATGAAATGATATTTGGGATAGAGTTGTACACCGCAACGCTATTTGTGGGTGTGTATATATATATATATATATATATATATAT